>CAUYUJ010000336.1:1219246-1264246 GCA_963575745.1 Prorocentrum cordatum | reverse complement strand
CCCCCTCTTCGCCCATGGCAGTGATGGGCTGGCCACTTGCCCATCCACTTACTTTGTCCCATCATGCTTATCAATGCACCTTGGCGTTGCCCAGTAATTGCGAGTCTTTACTGGCCCTCGGCGAAAGTTGTCGACTCAACTACTGCAGCGTACATGCCAACACAGAACGACATTACCATCGTAAACGATCCCCGCACCGACGATAATCCCACAGAGCATCTGCAAGCTGATGCTGGCATTTGGCTATGCGCCCCTCCATGCCAGAACAAGCGGATACAGCTGGCTACGAAGATGACCCACGGAGAAGACGACAGGATGTATTTCATGGTCCAGGATATCAAATCGGCATTGAACAAACCACTTCAAGGATACTTCCACGGTGTGCATCAACGCATACAAGGCCACATGCATGGAAGGAACTTGCGAGGTTACTCTCGGCGACCGCCCTGGAGGACCGCATTACAGGCAATAACCACCAAAACCCGTGCGAGATAGTGCCTGGCATGCTTGCCAAGCAGCCGAGCAGTTGGAGAGCCTGCCATACGACGCGGGAGTGAGGTTCCATTATTGTATGCCATGGGACCCGGAGAATGAGGACGACGTCACGCGTCACGCTCGAAATCGGCACGCCCCCCCCATTATTCGTACGGGCTTCGCCCCCATGCCGCCGGCCCCCCTCCCTTTGAATGGAACTTGCCAGAGCTGCGTTGAGATGTCTGGACGCTGACGTGAAGCAGTGTCGGGACTTCACGCGAAGGCCACTATCAATTTATCAGGGTTCCTGGTTTCGATGGCGCGAATATGATGTAACTTACGATGGTGTATGGTTTCGGGGACGTGAATATTATGTCATTTACATAGGTTTGTGGCTTCGGGGACGTAAATATCGCATACAACATGAAGTTTGATGGCTTCGGGGGCGCAGATAATTTGTAATGTATGAAGGTTTCTGGATTCGGGGTCGCGAATACGGTGCAATTTGCGAGGTCTTGTGGCCTCGGGGACGCAAGTACGGTGTAATATTCGAAGGTTTATAGTGCGAGTGTTGCTGAATTTTCGCGGGTTGATGGCCTCGGGGACGCGAATATTAAGTTACGAAAGTTTAGGGCGTCTGGGACGCAAGCATTGCGTAATTTTTGCGGGTTGGCTGTCTCGTGGACGCAACTATGTATAGCGTAATTTGCGTTGGACGATGGCTTCGGGGACGAGAATATTGTATGATTTGCAAGAGTTTGTGAGTTGGGGGACACGGATTTGGCGTACTTAACCAGGGGTTATCGCCTCGGGGACGCGAGTATCATGTATTGTTACGTGTCCCACACACCCTTCAGGAATTCAAACAACGCGATCTGGGCGTGGTGCAAAAAACTGGTTTGGAGCTCCCCCCCATTGCGCGCTCAGCAACAATTAACAGTAAGGAAGCAGAAAGCAGGGCTGCAACAGTGGAAGCTGGAAGCTGCAACTGGACGGGTGGCTCCGCAATGGGGCCGGCGGATTATCGGCACGCTCGAAAGGGCGCGCGCTGTCAGGCAATATTCGGGTATAAAGAGAGCGGGTTAGTGATTGGGCCTCGAAGCCCAACTATGGATTGGAATCGCTAAGCCAGGTCTGCCGTAGCTGTTTTTTTCCAGGCGACGGCAGTTCCGGTTAGTGGACTGGGGCGCGGGGGGCGTCCCCCGGTACACATCACTAAGCCAGGTTCCACTAAACCCAGTCTTGCCAACGCCCGATATATGGCCAACCGTGCGATTTGGAACCGGACCAGTACACGCATGAAGGTATATAACATTTAATTACAAGTACAACGAATTTGGCTTGGCCGACGAAGTCAACCTACATTATTGCCTATTCTTGCAGGCGGTACAGAATGCCTCGTGGACTTGTTGGACTCCCACGTCAACGCGATCACACAGGACCGCTACAAGAAATACGGTTTACCATCACCAGCGGGCACTCGCAACATGTGCTTTTTGCAAATGTATTCAGTACGGACACGCCAAGCGTGCGCGGGGCAGTACCGAGCAGGATGACGATTAGGAGCGATTTCAATTACCAGAAACAGGTTGTACCTCGCTAGTGACACATCATGTTACCGAATGTCTGGAACGCACGGCGTCTACAGCGCTACGGGCAAGGCACGCCGTGCACATCGTAACGCGCAAGGCGCGCCGTGCACATCGTGACGCGCATGGCGCAGTTCTTTCCACTGATTGCCCACGCCGTTCCCTCATCCATCCCCCCCTCCCCTGTCGTGGGCCTCGGTCTGGTTAGCAGGAAAGTGCGATGGCCTTCCCTTTTTGCCCTTCTTCGGAAATGCCCCCCCGGTGGCGTCCCGGGGGCCCCGCGCTCGCGACGGTCGGGCGCCCGCCCCGCAAGGGCCCGCGCGCACAATCGCTGGGCGGGGCGGCCGACGCCGCTGGCTGCGTAAGTGAGGAGGAGGAGGGGGCGGAGGAGTAAGAGGAAGAACAGGAGGAGGAGGAGGCGGAAAAGAAGAGCGAGCAGAAAAACCACAGGCCTCTTGGATGCCCTTAGGGGCGTCTTGGAAACCTCTTGGCGTGGGGGCCTCTTAGAGCGTCTTGGGTGCTTCGGGGGGGGTCGACTCTTGGAGCTTTATGGGGTGGTTTTGGGGATCATTCGAACCTCTTGGGGCCTCCTGGGCGCCTCGTAGTGCCCTCTTGGGGCACTCTTGGGGCACTCGGGGGCCATCTTTGGTGTGCCGGCCATTGTGGCGGTGCGTGTTTGTTAGCGTTGCGTTTTTTTGTTGCTCTTTTTTGTTTTGGACGTGCGTCGTTGTAGTGTTTCTTGTTTAGTGAATATGGTTGAATATCTAGGAATCTGTTTGCCTTATCCACACAAGGAACCCCTTGAAATCCGCACAAGAGCACAAGAGGACTCCCTTTGTAACCCGCCTCAGAGGAAAGACGTTATCCCTTGTGACAAGGCACGGCAAACAAAAACAAAGAACACTGACAATCAAAACCAACGGGGGCAAGGAACATTTGATATTATCTTCAGGGGAGGAAAGGAAGAACATGAAAACATCAAGAGACAATGCAAATCCAGTTGGAATCCTTGGCGCAAGGAAGTCCCTTTGTAATCCGCACAACAGGAATCCATGTGTGGCCAGCCACCAATTGAATCCCTTTGTTTTCCCCCACTTTCCCCCACTGAAGGAATCCCGTTGCAACTGTCCACGAAAAAGAATCCCTTTGAACCCCCCATACCAGGAATCCCTTTGTAATTCGCCTCAGAGGAAAGGCGTTCTCCCCCTCCGAACAAGGTACGGAGAAACCGGATAAACATAGAACGTATGAGGAAATTTGTAACAAGCACAGCGGGGGAAAAACAACAAAACAATTTGCTTCAGGGGATAAACGGAAAAATATGAAAGCTGAGAGAGACAATCCAAATCCTCTTGTAATCCTCCACCAGGGAAATGCTTTTGTAGTCAACACACCGGAAATCTCTGCGTGGCCAGCCACACATGGAATCCATTTGTCTTCCCCCACAAAAGGAATTCCGTTGTAACTCTCCACATAAGGAATTATTTGGAAACCCGCACAAAAGGAATCTGTTTTGTAATCCTCCTCGGAGGAAAGGCGGTTTTCCCTCCGAACATATAAAGCATGAGAAATATACTACAACATCTGTTATTCGCCGAGCGAAGAACCCAACCATATAATTACACTTGCGAATACCGCAATTGTGAATGCCATCTTCGCCCGCGCCCCCTATGCGGCCACGGCTTTCCGCCGGAACCCGACATGCTCAGGCACGCGTTCGTGGCCGTCTTCGCGGGCGCCGACGCCGACAAGGACGGCGCCCCTCTGACCGAGGAGCAGAAGCAGGAGAGGGCTTTGAGAGCCACGAGGGAAGAGGTGGCGTTGCACGTCGACAAGGCGGAGTCGACGCCCAGGCGCGGTTGTTGAATGTGCCGAAATGGCCCGGGGTCGCCATGCGAAACTTTTCCTTTGGCGCGTTCGGTGGAGCCCCCGTGAGGCCACGATCCTCGTGAAGGGCGTGCCGACATGACCCGTGGCCGCCATGCGAACCATGCCGCCGGCGCCTTCGGTGGGGCTCTTACGGGGCCACGATCTTCGCGAGGGGCGGAAACCCAACTCGTTGGGTGCTTGCCCAAATGAGTTTGACAACGAACGCTCTGTCGTAACGGCGACTGGGGGGCTGGAGCAGGGAGCCTGAGCTCCGGCGAAGGGGGTTTGATTTGTCCCCCCTTTGCGCCTTGAGCCGGTTTCCCTCCCCCTTTTCTTCCTTTTCCCCCTCGGTCGTCTTCTACGCCTGACCCAAAAGCAGCAGGGGGACGTAGCGAGCAGTCAGCGCACAGGCCTCCAGAGCAGAGCGGGCGCGAGGACGGTGGTCCCTCTGTCGTTTTGCGCGCCCCGGAGCTATCGACCCCGTCCCCAGGAGGCTCTTCTTCTGCCTCGTCGGTGTTGTGGGGTGCGTTGACGGCGCCGCTCGTGGAGGGAGCTCTGCACCTTCCAGCTGGCGCGTGGTCGTTTTTTTTTGGGCCCTGGAGCTCTTTGACCCCGTCCCGGTCGGCAGGGTGCGCTGGTGCGTGGTCGTTTGTCGTGGGACCTGGAGCTCTTTGACCCCGTCCCATCGACCAGGTGCTCTCGGCATCTTGGTTGCGCCAGGAGGTCTGGGCCCGATCCCTGTTGGCAGGTGTCCTCACACCTGGAGGGAGCAGGCATCTTGTGGTCTGCACGGCAGGGTCCGTAGCCATCTGGGCTCAGGTGGCTCACAGGGTGTTGCACGGGAACTTTCTGCTTCAGATCCCCCACAGGCGACCCATGGCGGAGGTGACGTTGAACAGTTTCCTCAAGTCAGTGGACGCCAAGGAGCCGACGCCCGAGGTGTTGAGGGCGACAGAGACGTACTTCACGGACAATGGGGTGTCTGAGCCGGGCCAGTTAGTTGGCCTGAAAGAGAGTGACGCGAAACCAGACTTATCCCTACCAGTGCTAGGCTTAGCTCGACGAGCGATTCGCTTGGCAAGCCCAGAGAAGCAGAGCAGTGGTGCCTCATCAGCACCTGCTGCATCTGTTCTCACCCCGCAGTCCCAGCAATCACTCCCCCAAGCCATGCAGCAGGACGTCCTGGACATGGTTGGGCCCGAGTATTCTGCCGAGGTGGTGGCCAAGCTTTTAGCAGTAGCGCCTGAAAAGGTGAATGCTGCAGACAAGCTGGCAAAAGCGGGTCTCGAGGAACTCCCGTTCCATATGCAGGCAGAGGAGCTGGTGTGGCGGGTTTTGCGCGCAGAGAACGTTGCCACTGAAAAGGGCCAGCGGAAATCGTTCTCGTACATAGACCTGACGGCCAAAGAGGTCTTGCCACTGCGGCTTCCTTCGGATACAATCGGAGGGAAAGCGCTCGCGGGAGGCGAACGGGGTACGCCGCTTGACCCGTCGACCTCTGTCGCGACGCTTGGCCAACTCACCAGTGCCTTGCGGAGTGCTACAGCAACCCGCCGGTTCTTCAGGTCCTTCGTGCAGTGGACAACGGCGTTTGACAGGTACGCAGTGGCAGCGGTGGCCATGAAACAGCTTACATGGGCAACCGCTGCGTGCTACAAGGACGAGTTGGCCAAGTTGGTGGAGCAGAGCAAGTCCATCCAGCACAACCAGTTCTTAGTCATCTTATACGATGACATGTTCCGGAGGCAGTTGGCAAAGAGAGCGCCCGTGTCGGAGCCAGAGCTGGACATCCAGAAGGAGTTCCGCTCCATTGACAAGAATATCTTGGAAGCGGCCACCTTGCGCTTGGACGCCGTGCTAGTGCAGGCGGGCCTGAGGTCGGCGCACGGGCCCCCGTCGCCATCTGGACTTGCAGCCCCGTTGCCGGCATCCCTTGAGTCAGTCATGGCAAAGCAGCACGCGGCGGCCGACGCCATCCAGCAGAGGACGGAGCAGGCCAGCAAAACATTCGCGCAGCACCAGCAGCAGCTCAACCAGGCGAAGCAGCAGCACGCGTGGTTGCAGAAGCAGCAGGCCGATTCGAAGGGCGGCAAAGGCGGCGGCGGGAAGAAAGGAGGCGACAACGCGAACTGGCAGTGGGTCGAGGGCGAGGGGTACGTCAGCAACGAGCGCAAGAAGTTCCACGACTTCAGAAGCAGCAAGAAGAAGGGGAGCAAGGGCGATGCGCGGTGACTATCTTCTGAGGACTCAGACGATTCAGAAGGTAGCAGTGGAGGCGCTATTGCTTAACCTAAACAGAGAGAGTTGCTGGCTGACCCTGAGAATCCTTTTGTACCCAGTGGTCTCGGTGCCCCCAAGGGGCTCTCAGTGTTGGAGCATATCGCATTCGCACTCGGAGCGCGGCGCCCGGACGAAGAGGTTGCCTTGCACGGCGCTCTCAATGTGAAAGTTCGTTTAGCTTTGGATTGGGAGAGCGAGTGCGAAGCAGCAGATCTTGACACTTCCCGCCTGGCGGTGTTCAGGGAACTTGAACATCGGGCGGCCCGCTGTGCTCGTGACCACTTGCGCGGAGAACGGCCGAATCGTTCGAGAAATCCTGTGGCCAAGCGACTGAATTATTCGTTGTTTCACTCATTGTTTACTGAGTTGAATTATAGAGAACTGGACCCATCTTTAATGGATGATCTGTGTGGCTTCCCGTTAATCGGACAACTCCCATGCTGCGGCCCGGACGCGAGGCCAGACGGCAAGCCCGCCTGGCACCCCGTAGGGGTAGACCAGTTGAGGCGGGAGCGCATTGAAAGGAACATGAGAATCATAGACCAGATGCGACCCAGCGAGTGGGACGACGACATCATGCAAATTACCCAGGAGGACGCTCGAGAAGGATTTTGCTCGCGCCTTCAACTCTTGTCGTTTGACATAGCGCAGTCAAAGACCTTGGCGAGGCGTTTTCCCGCGAGGGAAGAGCGCCCGAAAGGGTGGCGCACTAGACCAATAGATGACGAGACGGAAGGAGGGCAGAACAAGGCAACATTCATTCCTGACAGAGCCAAGCACGATGGCATTGAGGAGTTGGTTACGGCAGTGCTTCATTGTCTTCGTCATCATGCGGAACCTCGGCTCTGGAAGCGCGATGTTTCCAAAGCGTACTGGCGTGTTCCAATGGCGAGCGAGCACGAGGAATTGTTGTCGCTTCGCGAATCCCCACCAGCCCATCCAGAAACGATGCCCAGAGGAATTGCCTCGATCAGAGAAGTGGGCAGCACACAGAGGAAGCCATTATGAGACATCTTGGGATATCTTGAGCCATCTTGGAGGTCATTTTGGGCTCTCCCAGACGCTCTTGGAGTCATCTTAATCCGTGCCCCCCCCCAAGAGGCCTCCATGTGGCTAAAACCTGTGTAGAATCAATGATTAGGCATTCTCGCCGAGGCCTCTTGGAGCATCTTGGGTGCATCTGGGGGGGCTCTTGGGGCCTCTTGGGGGTCTCTTGGGGGCCTCCGGGGGGCCTCTTGGGGGCCTCTTGGGGCCATTTTGGGGCCATCTTGGGACCTCTTGGGGCTTCCTGGGCGCTTCTTGGGGCCATCTTGGAGGAGATCGATCAAACAAGAGGGGGGGGTGAATTAGCGCCCCCCCTCGGAAGCCCCTAAAATCGCCTCTTGGACCCCTCTTGGAACGCTCTTGGAGTGCTCTTGGGCGCTCTTGGGGCCGTCTTGGGGCTCTTTTGGGGCTCTCTTGGGGCCCTCTTGGGCCATCTTGGAGCCATCTCCAGGCCTCGGATGGCCATCGGAAGCGAAAAGGCGAGAAAGCAAAAATCATTGATTTTCCTTAGGTTTTGGGACGATTTTGGCCTCTTCGGGGCCTCCTTGGGGAGCTGTTTGGCCACTTGGAGTTATCTTGGGGCCGTCTTTGGGCTTCTTGGAACCATCTTAGGAGCCATCGTGAGCGATCTTGCGCTATCTTGAGCCATCTTGGAGCTCATCTTGGGTTCTCTGAGGCGCTCTTGGAGCCGTCTTGGGCCATCTTGGACGCTCTAACTACCCGCGGCCCCCCCCGTCCAGGTCCAGGGGAGGGGGTAGGGGGAGGGGTAAACCCCTCCCCAAGGGGGAAGAGGGAGGGGTGGAAGAGGATCTGCTCTAGACCACCTACGCCCAGAGGGCTGGTGGGATTCTCTTGGTTCGTGTTCACATGGAATGGCAACTTGTGGCGTGCTCGTCACTACGGCATGATGTTCGGGGCATCAGCTGCGAACGCAGCGTGGCACAGGCTGGGGAGCTTTATCCGGCACGTCGTCCTGGTCAAGTTCCGTGCTCCTCTTTTCCGTTACGTCGATGATTTCTTTGGCGTGTCGCGGAGGGGAGTAGGGATAACAGGGGGCTGGTCGGTAACGGAGGTCCTTCGTTTGTTGGGGCTCGTTACAGATCCAGCCAAGGACGTGGGCGATACTCTCGTGCTACCCGTTTTGGGTGCAGTAGTAGAGGTATATTTGGAAGATGGACCAGTGTCATCCACAGTAGCTCAGGACAAAGCACGGCGGTGGTTCAGGGACCTTGACATTCATGAAGCTATCCGCACTGCGGGTCGTTTAGGGTCAGCAATCGCATCGTCCAGGTGCAAGGTAGGAAGGGCTTTCGTCAAGCCGTACTTCGCGCAGGCCTTCGCGCCTCTCCCGGGTATGCCACCATTGCTGAGGCGAGCAAATCTGTTCTGGCAGCACTACCTCGTCCTACGCCCTCCACACCGCCGGTTTGCGGAAGAGTTCCGGAGGCGCAGGGTCACGATGTTCACAGGCGCGTCGGGGGAATCTCGGTGCATTGCTGCAGTGGCCGCGCTCCATGAACCAGGGGGCCACTGCACCTGGTTGTGGACGCGCGCCACAGTTCCTCCGCAGATCTGGGCTTTACTGCTGGACAGAGACGACAACCAGATAGGTTACCAAGAGTTCCTTGGTTTCGTTCTCGGTTATCATAGCTATGGCATCGCAGAAGCAATGGTCATGGAGTTCATTGACAACGATGGCGTACTCCATGCGCTGATCAACGGGAGCGGCCGCGCTCCAGATTTGAATTTTGGCGTAGGAATTACATGGCTGGACATGGCATCCAGGGACATATCTCTCCAGTTAGGGAGAGTAGAGTCGGAAGCGAATTTCGCAGATGGCCCATCTCGCAACGATCTTAGCATGATGCATCAGCTTTCAGCTAAGTTTGTAGAGCCAACCTTGCCAAAGTGGCTCCTGAACACATGGGGCTGGGACATTTTGTGACCGGCGGAAAATAATATTTCTGGTTTCTTTCCTTTTGTGATCCGTCTGATTGAAACAGGAACAGTTGTTGCAATGGCTCTTCTGAGGCAGCGTCGGGGTCGGCAGCGTTGGGGGCAAGCGACCCCCCCCCCCATCGCAGCTGCGCAGAATTGCCCAACGAGAGTCCGCGGAGAGCGGGAGAAAAGAGGCTTGTAGTTGAGGGTAAGAATGAGGGGCGCGTGTTTCTGCGTGACAGAGTAAGACCGTTCAGGCACCTAAACAATCGTCTCGCGCGTGCTGCTGGGGTCAGAGAGTGAGCGAGGGCAGGTGAGTTTGGGCGGAAACCCAACTCGTTGGGTGCTTGCCCAAATGATCTTGACAACGAACACTCTGTCGTCACGGCGACTGGGGGGCTGGAGCAGGGAGCCTGAGCTCCGGCGAAGGGGGTTTGATTTGTCCCCCCTTGCTCCTTGAGCCGGTTTCCCTCCCCCTTTTTCTTCCTTTTCCCCCTCGGTCGTCTCCTACGCCTGACCCAAAAGCAGCAGGGGGACGTAGCGAGCAGTCAGCGCACAGGCCTCCAGAGCAGAGCGGGCGCGAGGACGGTGGTCTCTCTGTCGTTTTGCGCGCCCCGGAGCTATCGACCCCGTCCCCAGGAGGCTCTTCTTCTGCCTCGTCGGTGCTGTGGGGTGTGTTGACGGCGCCGCTCGTGGAGGGAGCTCTGCACCTTCCAGCTGGTGCGTGGTAGTTTTTTTTGGGCCCTGGAGCTCTTTGACCCCGTCCCAGTCGGCAGGGTGCGCTGGTGCGTGGTCGTCTGTCGTGGGACCTGGAGCTCTTTGACCCCGTCCCATCGACCAGGTGCTCTCGGCATCTTGGTTGCGCCAGGAGGTCTGGACCCGATCCCTGTTGGCAGGTGTCCTCACACCCGGAGAGAGCAGGCATCTTGTGGTCTGCACGGCAGGGTCCGTAGCCATCTGGGCTCAGGTGGCTCACAGGGTGTTGCGCGGAAACTTGCCGCCCGCCCGCCCCCTCGTGCATGTATTCCATATTGGCAAGGGCAGCTGTCATCTGTTTTCTTGTTCATTCGAGGTGGTGCACTGAGCAGCCAGAGATGTCCAAGAGCAGCCGCGAACGCAGTGCCGTGCCGGCTGGAGAAGCGAGGTGGTCTACCACGCAACTTCGTGCAGCAGGTGTCTTACTCCCCAAAAGGTCCAAAGACATCACGTCGCGGGTTCACTGTCCGCATGAATGTGCTAGGGCGTTTGCCCTGAGAGACCAAGTCCTTGCGGCGCTCGTGCGAGGCGACCATCTTCGGATGTTCCCATTGCTGAAGTCTTTGGGCCAACTGAAGGTGACGACGCAGATTCTGGCAGTAACGGGAATTGGCCACCTTGTGGCGGATGCGTCCCTTTGGAGACGGTCGCCGCACCCCCGCGCAGTAATATTTGCTAGGGTGTTGAAGCAGAAATGGCTCTTGGACGTCAGAGGGACTGACACGCTGGACATAATGCGTGCGGATTTGCGGGGCGAGTTGAAAGGGTTCAAGAACGAATCTTTCCTTTGCGCGGTGAACGTATGGTCAGATGTGCTAGAAGAGATGGACTCGCCGCCGCTGCCGCGACATGTACGCCAGTGTCTAGGGCTCATACTCACCTTGTGCGGTTTCAACCACATCCGTCATCTGGGTGGTTTGACGGCCGCCGAGCTCAAAGGAGTCACGGACTCGCCGGTGCTTCAGGCTGCGTTGGAACGCGTGCTGGCACGTGCGTCACTGGTGCAGCCGACGGCGCAGCTGAGCCACGCAGGAGCGCAGGCCCGGCCAGCGACGTCATCTGCTGAGAGTTTCGTTGGCTCTATATCACCGCAGGTAGTGCAGGAACTTGAAAGCCATGTTCTAGCAGAGCTGAAGGGCATGGGCATCACGGACCTGGACCAGGGAGCGAGACCCATGGAGGTCATCCACATGGTTGAAGGCTGCGAGGGAACAGGGGGGTAATCCTTTGAGTGTGCTCCAAGAGAGAGCGAGGCTCCTTAAATTGGAGTCGGCTAGAGCATCGCTAGCAAGTGTCTCAAGTGCCCTCCGTGCCTGGCACGCCTTCGCAGTCCATATTCAGGGGCTTCCAGCGCGTGCTACTCTACCACCGCGCTCAGAGGCCCAGGCGCGCGAGTTTCTGGCAATTTTCCGGTCGGGGAAAGCAGCCAGCAACTACGGCGGGTACGTGAGGTGGACCTGCGTCCACTTGGGCCTGGACGTTTCATGGCATGGCGAGGAGGTGAAGCAGACCCTGGCAGGAGTAAATAAGAGAGCTATGCGGTTCACAGGTGGACCAGCCAGAGTCTCGCAACTGCTCGCATCGCCAATCCTGAACAAAGTAGTGCAGCTTGCTGACGCAGCGAACGTGCAAGATGGCTTCCAGGAGCTAGTGATAATCAGCTGGGCGTTTCTCTTGAGAGTTCAGTCAGAGGGAATCCCGCTGGAAGCTGGAGCTGCGCGGGAGGAAGGTGCGTTGCCGGCGGGGAGGCATTCTTCAGTCTGGATTGCAGACGGAGCATTGCACCTGCTTTCCGGCGAAGGAAGCACCGTCCAGCCGGCTCCCATCTCGCCAGAAAGTGTTCGTGTACTCGTATAGGCGAACGCTTGCGCCCTGTGCACAGGATAGGAGCGTTCTTACAAAGCAGAGTTTGCGGTCAGAAATTGTTCAATTTCAGCGGCAGCGTCTTTGTCAGCGCTTTGCGGCGATTTCTCACCCTGGCATTGGTACCAGGAGCGGCAGCATTCTCCCTGAAGTCGTTCCGGGCAGGGAGAGCGACTGAATTGGCAAGTCAGGGCGAGTCCCTAGGTGCCATATTGGCAGCAGGCGAGTGGAAATCATCGCAGTTTCTCAGATATGTTGACATCGACGTAGTCGAGCAACAGGTATTGTTCGATAGAGCCGTGAATTCTGACAGCGACACGGAGGCTGGTGATGCTGCAGTCGCGGATGCAGTAGTTTAAGTTTTCTCCTGAGCGGGCAGCTGAGCGGGGGGGGGCAAGCGACCCCCCTCTCATCGCAGCTGTGCGGAATTGCCCAACGAGAGTCCGCGGAGAGCGGGAGAAAAGAGGCTTGTAGTTGAGGGTAAGAGTGAGGGGCGCGTGTTTCTGTGTGACAGAGTAAGACCGTTCAGGCACCTAAACAATCGTCTCGCGCGTGCTGCTGGGGTCAGAGAGTGAGCGAGGGCAGGTGAGTTTGGGCGCGCCGAAATGGCCCGGGGCCGCCATGCGCGCCCTGCCACTGGCGCTCTCGGTGGAGCCCCCTCCCTGCGGGGCCGCGGCCCTCGTGGGGGCGTGCCGAAATGGCCCGAGACCGCCGCGCGAACCCTGCCGCTGGCGCCTTCGGTGGAGCTTCCCACGAGGCCACGATCCTTGCGAAAGGGGTGTGCCGAAATGGCCCGAGGCCGCCGCGCGAACCCTGCCGCCGGGGGCCTTCGGTGGAGCTCCCAACGAGGCCACGATCCTCGTGAGGGGTGCGTCGAAATGGCCTGAGGCCGCCGTGCGAATGTTGCTACTGGCGCCTTCGTTGGAGCTCGCTATGGGGCCACGATCCTCGCGGGGGGTGTGCCGAAATGGCCCGCGGCCGCCGTGCGAACCTTGCCATTGGCGCCTTCGGTGGAGCTCCCCATGGGGCCACGATCCTCGTGAGGGGTGTGCCGAAATGGCCCGAGGCCGACATGCGAACCCTGCCGCTGGCGCCTTCGGCGGAGCTCCTGCGAGGCCACGATCCTCGTGTGGGGTGTGCCGAAATGGTCCGGGGCTGCCATGCGAGCCCTGCCACTGGGGCCTTCGGTGGAGCTCCCTACGGGGGCGCGATCCTCGCGAGGGAAGTGCCGAGATGGCCCGTTGCCGCCACGCGAACCTTGCATGTGGGGCCTTCGGTGGAGCATCCCATGAGGCCGCGATTATTGTGAGAGGCGCGCCATAATGGCCCGGGGCCGCCGAGCGAACTTTGCCACTGGCGCCTTCGGTGGAGCTCGCATGGGGCCACGATCCTCGTGAGGGGTGTGCCGAAATGGCCCGAGGCCGCCGTGCGAATTTTGCAATTGGCGCCTTCGGTGGAGCTCCTATGGGGCCACGATCCTCGTGAGGGGTGTGCCAAAATAGCTCGAGGCCGCCATGCGAACTTTGCCAGTGGCGCCTTCGGTGGAGCATGGAGCACCATGGGGCCACGATCTTCGCGAGCGGTGTGCCGAAACGGCCCGAGGCCGCCATGCGAACCTTGCCGCTGGCGCCTTCGTTGGGGCTCTTATGGGGTCGCGATCCTCGTGAAGGGTTTGCCGAAAAGGCCCGAGGCCGCCATGTGAACTGTGTTATTGGCGCCTTCTGTGGAGCTCATATGTGGCCACGATCCTCGCGATGGGGCGTGCTGAAATGGCCCGAGGCCGCCATGCGAACTTTGCCACTGGCGCCTTCGGTGGAGCTCCCTATGGGGCCGCGATCCTCGTCAGGGGTGTGCCGAAATGGCCCGGTGCCGCCATGCGAGCTTCGCTATTGGCGCCTTCGTTGGAGCTCCCATGTGGCCACGATCCTCGTGAGGGTGTGCCGAACTGGCCAGATTATTCGGATGCTGATAATGGTGATGAGGATGACGATGATGATGAGGGCGATTACGATGATGCGATGGGGGAGGGAGGGGGCAGCGGGGGGAGGAAGGAACGCGGGGCGCTGTCTCTTCAAAACGAGGATCCAACACCACAGGATGCTTGGGGACAACGCGCCGGGGGAACGGAAACGTTGAGATTATTTTCGGTGAGAAAAGGCAACATATGGACGCTTGGGGGACACTCGAATCGTTTTGTAATCTTCCACAACATGAAACTTTGTGTAATCTCTTACAGATGGGGAACCACTTGCAACCGCCGGAAAACATAGCCTGGTGAAGGACCCAACCATGCGCAGTTGTGAATACCGCAATTGTGAAGCACATCTTCGCCCGCGCTCCCTACGTGGCCACGTTTTCCCGCCCGGGGCCCGACGTGCTCGGGGGCGCGTTCGCGGCCGTCTTCGCGGGCGCCGACGACGACAAGGGCGGCGCCCCTCTCACCGAGGAGCAGAAGCAGGAGAAGGCTTTGAAAGCCATGGGGAAGGATGCGGCGTTGCACGTCGACAAGGCGGAGTACGACGCCCAGGCGCGGCTGTTGAAACAGCACAACTATGGGGCCACGATCCTCGCGAGGGGTGTGCCGCAGTGGCCCGGGGTCGCCATCCGGACCCTGCCACTGGCGCCTTCGGTGGAGCTCCTGTGAGGCCACGATCCTCGCGATGGGTGTGCCGAAATGGCCCGAACCCTGCTACTGGCGCCTTCGGTGGAGCTCCCCATGGGGCCACGATCTTCGCGAGGGGTGTGCCAGAATGGCCCGAGGCCGCCATGCGAGGCGTGCCACTGGCGCCTTCGGTGGAGCTCCTTGCGGGGCCACGATCTGGAGCTCCCTATGGGGCCACGGTCCTCGTGAAGGGTGTGCCGACATGGCCCGGGGCCGCCATGCGAACCCTGCCACTGGCGCCTTCGGTGGAGCTCCCTATGTGGCCACGATCCTCGCGAGGTGTGTGCCGAAATGGCCCGAGCTGGCGCCTTCGGTGGAGCTCCCTTATGGGGCCGCGATCCTCGTGAGGGGTGTGCCGAAATGGCCCGAGGCCGCCGTGCGAACCCCGCTACTGGCGCCTTCGGTGGAGCTCCCCATGGGGCCACGATCCTCGTGAGGGGTGTGCCGAAATGGCCCGAGGCCGCCATGCGAACCCTGCCACTGGAGCCTTCGGTGGAGCTCCCTGTGGGGCCGCGATCCTCGTGAGGGGTGTGCCGAAATGGCCCGAGGCCGCCATGCGAACCCTGCCACTGGCGCCTTCGGTGGAGCTCCCAGTGGGGCCACGAAGCGCTGCACTGGGAATGGCGAAGCGCAGGGAGCAGGGAGGAGGAGAAGGAGGAGGAGGGGGGGGGGCAGCGGGAGGAAGGAAGGAGTGACGCGGGGCACCGTCTTTTCAAAACGAGGACCCAACACCACAGGATGGTTGGGAAAAAAAAAATTATTCTGGAACCCTCCGCAATCGGAACCGCAAGAGGATTTTTATTATTTTTCCGATGTTTAATAGTTGTTGTTCGTATCCCCTGAAGGTAATAGCATGTGTTTCCTTTTCCCTGTGTGTTTTGTTACAGGTGTTTTTCAATATGTATTGTTTTCCATGTTTTGCCGTGCCTTGTTCGGAAGGGGAGAACGCCTTCCTTTTGGGACGGGTTACAGATACGGGTTTCTCTTGTGCTGGTTACAGAGGGATCCCTTTTTGCGGAGGATTGCAAGTGGATCCCTTTTTGTGCGGGGGAAGACAATGTGATTCCATCTGTGGTGGGCCACGATGGGATTCCTTTTGCGCGGGTTCTAATATGCTTTGGTGTAGAAGATTACAAACGGATTCCCATTGTCCCTCCAATGTTTCCTGATTGTCCTTTTCTACCTTGAAGATAATATAATGTTTTTCCTCCGCGTGCCACGCGCGCAGCGCGTTGCACGCATGGTGAAAGCGCATGCACTAACCGCATGTTGCGCATGCTTTCGCGCGCGTGCGCAAGCAAGGACAGTGTCACATGCGTGCGCGTGCGTTGTGTTTGGCACAGGCCACGTGCGCGAGTGAACCAGGGCACGGGCCCGACACGCCACAGGGCAGACGGGGCGCGGGCCCCCCCCGAGAGCCAGGGGGGCACGGGCAATTTCCAATGTGCGCCAGCGTGGGCAACACACAGGTCCCGACCGCGAGACCAGAAAAGCTTAGGCCACCCAAGCACGGGCCTGCGGGGCCAGCCCGGCGGCCAGGGCACGGGCCCCGACCGCGAGGCTCGGCGGCGAGGGCACGGGCCCCAACCGCGAAACCAAAAAACGTAGGCCGCCCAGGCACGGGCCTGCGGGAACAGCCCTGCGGCGAGGGCACGGGCCCCAACCGCGAGGCTCGGCGGCGAGGGCACGTGCCCCGACCGCGAAACCAAAGGCCTGAAACCACCCAGGCACGGGCTTGTGGGGCCAGCTCGGCAGCGAGGGCACGGGCCCCGACCGCAAGCAGGACGCTGCCCAAACACGGGCCCTTGGGCCTAGAAAGCCCCATCGGCGAGGGCACGGGCCCCGTCCACCAGGGAATGCTCGGGCAAGGGCCCAACAGGCATGGGCCCAATCGGGCGTCTTGCCCGAAGATAGGTTTGTTCCCACCGCGCCCTCCCCTCTCTTCACTGTCCTAAACTTCGTAGGTTTCTGTTACCTTCGTTGATCCAGGGCGTTCATGCCTTCCCTTCCCAACCTTCGCTCCCTCGGAGCACAGTTGCGGCGACGCGCGTGCCCTGGTCTGGACGTGCGACCGGCGCGTGGACGCCGACAGGCTTCGGCAGGTGGCAGTGAGGGTTTCAATCTCCCCGCTGTGTTGTTACAGGTTTTCTTCATTGTTTTCCGTATTTTCCTGTCTTTTCGGCGCCTTTCCCCTGAGGCGGATTACAAAAATATCTTTTTGGAGGCGAATTGCACAAGGATTCCTTTTGTGCGTGTTACAAAGGGAGTCCTTTTATTTTTGTGGCGCATTCCCAAAACATATCCCTTTTTTGATTGCATCCTGCGAAAGAGTTCCATCGGTAATGGGTTACAAAAAGATTTCTTATGTGGCGGCGTACAAAAGGATTTTCCTTGTGGAAGTTTACAACAGGGCCCCTTTTTGCGGCCGACTACAAAATACTCCACTCGCGGCGGATTAAACAAGAATTTCTTTTGTGGCGGCGTATAGAAATATTCTTCCTCTTCATCCTACTCCTCCTTCTCCTCATCGTCTCCGTCCTCCTCCCCATCCCTCCCGCACCCGTTCAATCCTCCACCTCTTCCTGCTTCTCCCATGTTATCCCCCTCCCGCTCCTCAACCCTTCTCCTCCGTCCTTCCTCTCTCCTCGATCGCTCCTCCTCCTCATCATCATCCTCCTACACCTCCCTCCTCCTACGCCTCCATCCGCCGCAAAAGAAACTTCGTTTTTTGTGGAACCCCCTACAACAGGAATGCATGCGTACCCCTCCCCAAAAAAATATTTGTAACCCTCCAAAAAAACATAATCCCTCTGCAAAGGATTACATAACGATTCCTGGTGTAGAGGCTTACGAACAAATATACCGAGTGTCGCTCCAATGTTTGTGCGTTCCTTTTCTCACTTGAAGATCATGTTTGTTTTCCTTGCCTTCGCTGTGTTGTTGCATGTTTTTTTCCTGTGTGTGTGTGTTTCCCTCCCGTTTTGTTTTTTTTGTTAGAAAAGGGGCGGTTACATAAGGATTTCTTCTTGTGGCATTTGACAAACACATTCCACGCGTAGTGTTTTACAATAGGGTTTCTTCAGTGGCGGAGGATTTTTGGTGGAGGCTTACAGCAAGACTCCTTTTGTTGCGGATTACAGAAGGAACTCTCTCTGCGGCGGATTACGGCACATTTTTTTTGTGCGGATTGCAACAGGGTTCCTTTTGACGCGGAGTACAGAAAGATTTTTTTTGATCGTCCCCCTATTATTCTTTATCCTCTTCCTCCTTCTCCTCATCCTCTCCGTCCTCCTCCTCATAATCCCTCCCATCCCCGCTCCCTCGTCTTCTTCCTGCTCCTCCTATATCATCCCTTCCCCCGTTCCTCAGCCTTTCTCGTCACTCCTTTCTCTCACCTCCCTCTCTCCCTCTCCTCCTCCTCCTCCTCCTCCTCCTCCTCCTCCTCCTCCTCCTCCTCCTCCTCCTCCTACGCCTCCTACGCCTCCTTCTCCTCTTCATAAACCTCCTCCTCCTCCTCCTCTTACGCCTCCTTCTCCTCCTCATATTCCTCCGCCTCTTCTCCCTCATCCTCTTCCTACGCCCAATCCTCCCCTCATCCTCGTCCTTTTCCTCCTCCCCTCCTCCTCCTCCTCCTTCTCCGGCGCCTCGTCCTTCCCACTGTACCACCCTCGCCCCCTTCCACATCCTCCCTTCGTTTTTTATTTGTTTTTTTGTTTGTTCTCCTGATTTTGTTGTTTGAAATTTGGCTTGGAGTGTGGGAAGGAGGATAAGGAGGACTGAAGGAGCAGGAGGAGGAGAAGGAGGGGAAGGTGGAAGGAGGAGGGGGAAGGGGGGGAGGAAGAGGAGGAGGATGAGGAGTCTGGGGAGAAGAAGGAGAACGAAGAAGAGGGGGAGATGGAGGAGCGGGAGAGGGAGGATGATGACGAGGAGGAGGAGGAGGACGAGAGAGAATCAGGAAAAGGCAACGGAGGAGGGGGAAGAGGAGGAGGAGGAGGAGGAGGAGCAGGAGGAGAAGGAGGAGGAGGGGGAGGGGGAAGGAGGGGCAGGAGCGCAAGGAGGAGGCTTATGGGGGGAATGCGTGAGAGAGAATGAAGATGATATTGAGGGAGAGAAAGAGAGGGAGATAAAGAGAGATCCTGAGATAGAGAGAGGATACATTCTTACGTAGCACCCCGCAATTGCGGGTAAGAGTGAGGGGGCGGGCGCGGGCGTCGAGCTGGCGGACCTCGTGGCCCTCACCTTCCCTGTCGATGGCGCCCTCCTCCTCCTCCTGCTCTTGCTCCTCCTCCTCCTCTTCTTCGTCCGCGTCCTCGTCCTCATCGTCGTCGTGCTCTGACAATTTCAGTTCGGGGGGGGTCGCTGGTGGGCCACCCGGAACGAATGCATAAAAGGCCCGCCGCATGCACCGATGTTTTGGTTTGTTCAGTGAACGTAGTTTGGGTCGCGGGTGGGTCGCGGGCTTTCCACCACCTGGAAGGAATCCAAAAACAGCCCGCCGCAGGCGCCGAAAATTTGATTTGTACACTGAACGCGGTTTGGGTCGCAGGTTCTCCACCTGGAACGAATGCAAAAGAAACCCGCCGCAGGCGCCGACGTTTTGGCTTGTTCAGTGAAAGTAGTTTGGGTCGCGGGTGGGTCGCGGGCTTTCCACCTCCACCTGGAAGGAATTCAAAAGCAGACCGCCGCAGACGCCGAACATTTTGATTTGCACACTGCACGCGGTTTGGGTTGCGGGTGGGTCGCAGGTTCTCCACCTGGACAGAATGCACAAGAAGCCTGCCTCAGGCGCCGAACATTTTGGGTGGGTCGCGGGGTGGGTCGCGGGTGGGTCGCGGGTGGGTCGCGGTGGGTCGCGGGTGGGTCGCGGGCGCGGTTTGGGTCGCGGGTGGGTCGCAGGTTCTCCACCTGGAACGAATGCAAAAGAAACCCGCCCGCAGGCGCCGAAAAATTGGGTCGGGTGGGTCGCGGGTGGGTGGGTCGCGGGTGGGTCGCGGTGGGTCGCGGGTGGGTCGCGGGCGGGTCGTGGATCGCGGGTCGCGGGGGTCGCGGTGGGTCGCGGGGGGGTCGCGGGGGGGTCGCCGGGGGGGTCGCGGGGTGGGTCGCGGGGCGGGTCGCGGGGTGGTTCGCGGGGTGGGTCGCGGGTGGGTCGCGGTTGGGTCGCGGGGTGGGTCGCGGGGTGGGTCGCGGGGTGGGTCGCGGGTGGGTCGCGGGGTGGGTCGCGGGTGGGTCGCGGGGCGGGTCGCGAGTGGGACGACGACAACAACAAACAACAAACAACAAACAATCAGCAACAAACGCAAACACAACAACAACAACAACAACAATAACAACAACAACAATCCGCATCGCGGAATTCCACTTCAGCCACGCACCCAGGGACAGTGAATAACCGTTCGGCTCAGCCCCCTCACCCTGATGGAGGAGAACAAGAAGGATATCAATTCTACACATGGGAGAAACAAGCAAAAAGGACAGCGACGATGGGAGCCCATAAACGCACCGCCACAATGGCCCGGACTCAATTTTTGAGGACGTCGATCAAACAAAAGGCCGTCTTGAATCCTTTTTGGGTTCCTCTTGGGGCTCTCCCGGGCCGTCTCGGGGACACTTTGGGCCTCGAAGACCATCGAAAGCTAGCCAGCGAAACGGCAAACGACACTGCTTCCCCTTCGGACCTTAGGTGTTGGACGGAATTTAGCCTATTGGTGGCTTCTTTCAGAGGGTCCGATGTTTGGAGCGTGCTTGAGCCATCTTGAGCCATCTTGAGCCTCAGCCCGTCTTGTTCCCAAATGCGTTGCGGAGAAAGCAAGGCTCGTTCTGATTCAAGCTTTCTTGGTAGTCATCAGGTGTTCGAGTTGTCAGCTGCAGTAGCCCATGTGACGGAGGGGCCACAGGCGCGAAGCAGAGGATCGTCTGCGATTGTGGGGACGTGCTTTTCCTCAGCTGGGCTGGCTTACTCTCTGGTCTGGCCCCTCCCACGACGGCGTAGGCGCACTGGGGTGATGATGCCTCTCCCGTGTCCTTCCAGCGTGCCGTGGGGCGCACATCGTGTGACCAGCGGAGCTGCCAGGAAGCTCACTCTAGGCGTGTCCGCCCGCCTGTGGCGCGCACAGCGTCGTCAGCGCCGGTGTCGGTAAGCCTGCTGCGGGGCTCACCGTGCACCCGCCCGCTCGCTCCTGGTAGCCGTGGCGGCGCCAGCGCTACTGCCGGGAAGTGGGTCAGAAAGCTCGTTCCGAGCGTACCCGCTCGCTTGCGGCACACATCCTACCACCAGCGCTGTTGCCAGGAATCCGACCAGGAAGCTCACTCCGAGCGTGCCCAGCTGAGAGGATCGTTGTCTCGGTGGCCACCCGGCGGCCACGACGCGGCCGCAAGGGGCAGCGTGAGGCCGGGCTGACGTGGCCGACCCCCGAGGCGAGCACGTCCACCCCTCGTCGTCGTCCCTTTCCTCCTCCTAATCGTCAGCATCCTCCTCCTCCTCCTCCTCCTCCTCCTCGTTCTCTTCGTCTTCATTTGCCTCGGCCCCAGCGACGAATACAACGAATGGCTGGAAGCAGTTCCTGGGGTCATTTCCTCCTTGTCTCTTCCATCGGCGCCGGCGCCATAGCGAATTCACCATGCGCAGCACCAGCGTCGATATGCCTGAGCAGTGAGGCGCACGAGGCCATCGCTCCAGCGTTTTCGACCCATCGGCGCCATTTGTACAATGCAATTGCACGAGAAAGGCTGGCTGCACAAGCACCGCCTTTCGTCTCACTCGCCACCTGCAGGCAGCACCTGCAGCAGGAGGAAGGATGCGTGTCTGAAGGCAGTCTTGTCGGAAGGCAAGAACTCTTGTGGAGGCAAGCATTTTTGCATGACTTAAATAATCAGATTTGCCTTCGAGGAGGTAAATCAGGGGCAGCAGCAGGAACACGCCCACTTTCAAGGGTAGGCGAAGCAACAAAAGCATTCACACCAGTCGGATAAACATCAGGACGGCAAAGGGCAAATGGATGAGCAGAGACATGATGATGATGATGATGATGATGATGATGATGATGATGATGAACATGATGATGAACATGATGATGCTGATGCAGATGACGATGATTATGCTGATGATGATGCCGATGCTGATGCTGATGCTGATGATGATGCTGATGATGCGGATGATGCTGATGTTGATGCTGATGCTGATGATGCTGATGCTGATGTTGATGCTGCTGATGCTGATGCTTATGATGATTATGATTATGATTATGATTAGGATGCTGATGATGATGACGATGATGATGATGAGGAGGAGGAGGAGGATGAGAAGGGGCATAAGTTGGACGAGGTAGGAGAAACGTCGGTGGAAGGGGAGGTGGAATGAGAGGAGCCGAGCGAGGAAGATGATGAATACAGGAAGCTGAGCATGACCGCGACCCGAAGCAGCAATTGAAGTGGACATAATTAGGGAGTTGGATAGGAACACGTTTAAGGAACAGGAGCGGAAGAGGGCGTGCAGCGGGGGTGGAAGGGTAGCAGCAGGGAGGGGGAGAGATCAGTGGGGGTGGGCGGCGCCTCTCGCGCCTCTCTCTGAACCTTGCAGGTCCAGCAATCGTCTAATGACGCCGTCTGGGTCTGGCCTCATCTAATGACGACGGCAGTCGCGACAGGAGCGGTCCAGAGCCGAGCGCGGCAGGGGCCTTGCCACGTCCGAGGAAGACGAGGTGTGACGAGCCGGAGGTGGAAGTGTGTCGAGCAGGAGAAGGAAGAAGGGCAGCGGCGGCAGCAGGAGGAGGCGTGTCGAGCAGCAGGAGGAGGCGGAGGAGGAAGACGAGGAGGAGGAGGACGGGCCCAGCCGTTGTCGGTGCCGGCGTGTAGCTCCCACTCTGCCTGTTTGCAACGCACTGTGAGCCACAGCGGGCGCGCCGTGGGACGGGTCGATTGGAAGGCCCGTCCAGTTGCGATGGTGGATCCCATCGTTCGAGTCGAGATCGAGAGTCCATCCCTCGCAGTTCCGCCTCGGGGGGCCGAGCAGGGGGCAATGACCCCTCTTGCTCGCCGCCGAGGGCGTCGGTTGCTCCGCCACGCTGAGGCGTAAAAATGCGCATCCTTTGATCGACGGGGTGCAGAAGGGGGCCTTCTGAGACGCTCCCCCCGCCTTCTGAGAAGGTATCTTGCAAGTCCGTTCCCCCCTCCCTCCCCCCCCCTCCCATTTCCCGGAAAGGGCGTCGGCCCAGGGTTCTCTTTTAGAGGTTTTTCCCCCGGCCTCGACGGCTGTAGGGCCGGCGAAAACAATCTGCGATAAAGAACGAGGTCGAGCAGGACCGCGAATCAAAATTTGAGGATGTCCAGAGCGAAACGCTTGTTTTGCAGCACATGTTGAGGATTATCGAGCGAAGCGCATGTTTTGTGTTATAGATTGTCCTCTCCTGGGGACCAGAATTCAGAGGATCTCTCTGCGTCAATCGGAAACGCTTTCGCAGATCTTTTCGGTGTTGGAGCTTATTGGCAGTTTATTTAATTGAACGCCCCTGAGGGGGCAGACACCGCCGCCCCACTTGTTTTGGAATCCGGAATTTCTCCGCGGGGGGTTTCATGGCGACCCCAGAGGATCCAAAAAGGCTTGGAGGGCGGGCTTGGATCCCAGGGCAACGAAGTAGTGCTGAGGATCCTTGCTAAGGTTTAGTGTTCAGGATGTGTGCGTGGATCAGTGTTACGTTTTCGAATTAGGGATTGTTGCTAAGAGTACGTTTTAAGGTTTAATGTTACGGTTGAGCGTTAAGTAAGGGCTAGTGTTACGGATTGGTGCTCAGGATTTGCGTCTTGGAATCGGGTGAGTTATCAGTGAGAATGAGCAATGTACAGGGATCGTGTTAAGGATGCGAATCCGTGAAACCGAACCTGCTACAATCCCCTCGGGGGCGTGCTCGTACTATGTGGCGTGAGGCTGAGTAAGGCTGTGGTTCGGCTGGGCTCAATGTGGACGTCCAGCTCATTGATTCAGCTGGGGAGCTCATGTGGGAGACTTGTATGTATGGTTGCAGTCAAGGTGCCCTTGGTGAGCACAGGCACGGCTCAAGTGGCCAAAAAGGCGCGAAGGTTCCAAAGAGCTGACTGTATCCATCAGGGCAGTTCTCGGGTAGTGGTGCTGCTGCCACAGACCGCCGGCAGGCGCTTTTTTGGGAGCGTGGGAAGTTTTTGGAGGCGTGGTGGAGAAGGAGGGCCATGAGAAACAGGCCAGAGTGGGGGAGGGGCGGGGGTCGAATGCGGCCCCAGGGGGTCTTGGAAAACGTCACCAAGCTGGGAGTCTAAGATAGCTCCTCTTCCACCTCGACGCGGAGTTTGTGGGATGGGCCAAGATGGCCCCAGAGGGTCCAAGAAGACTCGGAAGAGGGCCGAAGAAGGCCACCAGAGGGCCCCAAGAGGCTCCGAAAACGGCCCAAAAGAGCACCCACCCGAAGGTGTCGAAAACGGCGGAGGAGACTGGAACGCGATACGGAGAGATGAAAAGGAGCAGTGCCACAAGTTTTTTCGGGGCCTCAGAAAGCCCTCCAGGGCCCCCCTGGGCGCGCCCGAGCGGCCAGACGGCCGAATGTAGGTCCGGGAGACGTTGAGTACGGCCCGGGATGACTTGTTAGATATTCCAACGTTGCCAGAGAGGCCCCAAGAGTGGCTTAAGTTGCTGCAAGAGAACTCCAAGAGGAGCAAACAGGAGGCGGAAACTGCCAAAATCATCAAAATCCCCAGGGTGTTTGACGGTCTTTGGCGTCCTCAGTTTTTCGCCTGTGCATGCCTCGAAGAGGGTTTCGGAGGTATTCGAGACGGCCTCGGAGGGCCCGAAAGAGGAGCCAGAGGAACCCAAGGGCGCTCCAAGAGGCTCCGAAGACTGCCCCTGAGGGCCTTCGGGGACGTCCCAAACGGCGCTCGGAGGCGTTCGGAAGTCTTTTGCGCGAAGACCCGTTTGAGTTGAGGGCAAAATGGCCTCCAGCGGACGCTAAGTGCGCAGCCTGGACCCCCAGACCGGCAGAATCAACAGGCCCGGGGAGGATCCCAGGAGGGGTTGCCGGGGCTTTGAGGAGAGGAATTGGTACGAGGAGTGCGTGGGGAAGTGGACTGAGGGGGCAGAGTTCTTGCAGACCATGCGGCGGGGAGTCCACTCGCCGTACCCGGTGGGGCGGCGGATCGCTTCGCTCACTCCACCGGCCCGTATTGTGCCATCGCAGGCGTTTGTCTTCGCGTTCGTGGCCTCTTGGAGGCTGTTTTGGGGCCTCTTGGATTTTTTGTTTTGCATTTTGGCAGTATTTCTTGACCTCCTGGGGCGTCACGGGGGCCTCTTGGGGGCCTCTTTGGGGTCTCTTGGGGCCTCTCGGGGGCCTGTTGGGGGTTTCTTTGGGACCTCCAGACCTTTCTGCGCCTGGAGCTCGCCTGGCCACTTTACACGAGAGGCTGTTTCTCGAACGCGATATCCGGCGCTGTTTTGGTTCAAGACTGCGCAGTCCTATATGACGGTTGCACGAGTGTGTGCGACAATTTGGATCATCGTATCAGACAAAACGCGTTTATCGATGATCCGCCCCTCCATTTCATGGCTT
This sequence comes from Prorocentrum cordatum, assembly GCA_963575745.1. Classification (NCBI taxonomy): domain Eukaryota; class Dinophyceae; order Prorocentrales; family Prorocentraceae; genus Prorocentrum; species Prorocentrum cordatum. The sequence goes on along the minus strand of CAUYUJ010000336.1, from coordinate 1,239,206 downwards.
GTCTCTTACCTCTCGTATTGCTTGCCATCAAGGGATGAGTTGTGGGATGCGTCGATACGTCGCCGACGTTATCCGAAGAGTAGAGCTTTCAGCTTATTACCTCACGGTCAAGCTCCCAACCCTTCTTTGACTTGGTAGCGGAGCTGGCTACATATTCGTGGCTCTTACATCAGGTGTTATGTAGATAGCGACCTACACCGGCACAGTAGAGTAACTACCCGACTGTGCCGTCTGTCAGCCACTACGCTCCCAATATTATTGGACCAATTGGTAACCTTCAGTCCTACGCCCCGTCTCCCCGCCGCGTGGCCACACGCCACTCGCGATTCAAGTACCGATACCGATCTGCAAACGGACGGCCACGTTACGCCAGACACCCGGTTGTAACCCGATCTACGCGGCAATATCCAATCATGCGAAACTTGGCTTCACCAGCTACAACATGACAGTGCATTATGTTAGGGTCGCTATCTTTGCAACTATATAGGTGCGCCTGGGTCTTGCCGTGGCATACATGCTAGGAGGATGACATGGCGAAACGCGCAGGGGCTCTTTTTTTCCTGGGATTCCGCAGGCAACGTACCCTTTCCGCGACTTGGTTCGCAAAGTATACGCATGGTTCAACGTCGCGAGCGGGAACGCGAATCCACCCCAACAGGCCGCCGCTTGACAGCGCGGTCTAGGGGGCTTGACTAGGACATTTGCCATGAGCGCGCCGTCCACCATTAGCAACTATAGTATCAGCTCACAAGGGAGACGCACCGATGGAGCCACGGACAGCATGTACCTCTTAAGCACCGAATTCGAAAACCCTCAAGGACGAGCGACAGCTCACCTGCGGGGACAGCGGTGGGATCGAGGAGCTGTGCGTTGCGCCCATCGAGGACTGGGTCGTCACGCGTTGCGCGTTGGCACGGAAACGCGCATTGGCCCAGACGACGACGACGATGACGGTGATTGTCTGTCTGACGCGGCAACTGCACCTGCCACCGACGCTGAGATAATGGAACAGGCTGGGCGCGAGCAGGCGAGGCTCCATCCGCTCGCGACTCCAGCGGCGTTTCGGCTCACGGAGGAGGATCGGGCTGCTGCGGGGTGGGGGCAGACTCGCGCCGACGCGTTCATGCTGCGGGACAAGTTTGGAAAAAGGCCCCCATCGGCTCGGGTTGCCCATGTACAGGCGACAACAGAAGCAGTCGCCGCGGCCGCAGCACCGCGCCCCCCTCCGAAGCAGGCGCGCCGGGGAAATCTCGCAGATGTGTAGCCCGGACACGGGCGGTCCCGGTCAAAATCGTAGTCGCTCACGCGGGGCTGGCCCTTCCAGGGGCAACGGCTATGCTCGGTCTGCCGAGCCCGCGCGCGGCGCGAGCTCCAGCGAGGCGGGCTGGGGAAGAGGGCGCCTCATCATCTGGCAAAGGATATACCTCTTTCTATTATGACGAAGAAGGCTCGCGCATAGAGAATCATGAAGCCGACGTGAACTACTTCTTCGAACAGGGTTGCACATGCTCACAATTTCTTCGCCTGTGGTCTCTCGAAGCATCGCATTTCTTGCGCTGACAGGGTTCGCATCATCAAACCATCGGAACGTCGTGGTAGGGAAGGCGATGAGCGGCGGGCGCGTAAGCAAGGCGGCATGCATGCTCACGCCCTGCTCGCAGTCATCATCTCCGCAAGTGCCCGATGGACCGTGCATCTCGCAATGGCGAGACACCTTGGCGCCCGGGCAGCGGCGGCGGCGCGGCCGGGCGGGCGGCCACTTCCATTGGGGATGATATTCCACTGACCGATACTGAAGCCCAAGACACGGATGCTGCACGGGAAGATCCAGGTGATCGTCGCATTCTCAAGGTGGGGCTACCAGCGGCGGGATATGTAAAGATCCTTTCGAGGCGAGCGTGGACAGGCGTCGAAGCGCCCCCCGTCAGCGCGAGCTGGCAACGACGGGGAAGGTCGCAGGCAGTGCCGGGGCCGAGCCCTGAGCTGGAAACGACGGGGAAGGTCGCAGGCAGTGCCGGGGCCGAGCCTTCCGCGCCCCCTCCAGCATCGACTTGAAGATCGAAGGCGAAGGAGATCAAGAAGAGACTCTGCAACTAGAGACCTTTAGGAACAGGAATATTTTTGCATTCGATCCGCTGCCATGATTGTTATGTCTGAATGGTGGTCCCACGTCTGCAGGCGCAGGCAATTTTGCAACGGCGTCCACTGTGGGCACTATCGCGATCGCTTGCCGGACATGGTCGCCGCGATGCATGAGTATTGGTTATGGATTATGCGTATCATGTTTTGGGCGGAACAGGGGTCGCGGGGGGATTTATACGTGGATACATAACCAACCACAAGTTTCCGTAACTGGTTGCTCCTACATACCGGTCGGGTGTCAGGAAGGCCCGCTTCAGCTTAAGTGCCCTTCCGAAGATGAGGGTGTCCCAGTAGTGTGGACCAGAGCCCTTAGTGGACATTCGTTTCCTGGCATAGTACACCCAGAATATTCATTGCGCACTGCAGTGCCAGCTGTAGGCGGCCAAACTCCCCAGGTCTAACGATGCCCCTAGGGGTTCGCCACCTAGGTCGAACGTTGCCCCTAGTGGCATACTTGGAAAGCGTGGTTACGCACGGGCTGCCCTGTCTCGCAGAGCGCAACCCGCGTGGAAGACGTCAGGCAGTTTATGCGCGGATGTCCGTCCATGCCGTGAGACGTTCGGTTCCGGTCTCGCCTTAGGGAGGACATTGAACTTTCCATATTTGCATCAATTCTAGCGTAATTGCAAGATGGAGAAACAGGCGTGGCGCCCCGCTAACGGTATTGTTCTGACGGACGGCGTCGACGGTATTATTCCGACCAAGTGCATCATGCAGCTTGCTTTTGAACCCGAAGTCGAGCAGACATGCGTCCGGCATGAACCCCAGTACTTCTTTGGCGCCAGGTATGAGCTACGGGGTTGGTCAATTACCATGGACGATGCCACTCTTCAGAATACTTGGTCCGAACCGGAAACACTATTCGGCGCTGGGGCGGCCGCGCGCGCGGGGCATTTCGGCGCAGGAATGCGCGCCCCATCAACCAGCAAAAGCTTGTTAATGGATACGGGGACATGTGCACCCGCTGATATTGCCACACCAGCGAAAACCAGGCCACCGGCAGCTCTGCCAACCGACGCCGGCTCATCCTCTTGGACCAGCGATTTGTTTATTATGTCGGATATTCTCGGCATGGTCGACCATTGCGGAGCCAGCCTGAACAATGTGCCAGCAGGGCCGCCCGCAATTTTGGACCTGCAAGGCCACCATCAAACGCTGGTTCTACCAGGTTCGAGCCCACGGCACTCGGTCGGCCAAGGTCCGAGCCGAGCCTGGCGCCAGGGGCGGACGCGCCCAATGGCCCAGAGGCAGCATCGACGAGCGCTGAGGACCTCACGCAGTGCATGGCCTTGCTGCGCCAGCACCCCGACCCGGCAGCTGCCATTGCGGCAACAACGCCTTTTGGCATTCTTCGACAAGGCCGGACCATTGGCAGTCCAGCACGTTCGCCGATGGCAGCCCAAACGACAGACCCGTCTGGACACAAGGTGTCGACAGTTGAGCAACAGAGATTCATGCAACAACAACAACATCGGGCAGTCAGGTCTGAGATGAGGTTGCCCGGAGTAAATGCGACAGATCGGAACAACTGCACGCCGCCCTGGGGGCGGCGCCCAGACGCGAGCCCATCGGCAGATCATCCAGACAGGCTGCCATATATTCCTGCATTCGCTGAACATGCAACGCGCCCCCCACTCCAAGCACCAGCTCGACCGCCGATGGGCCAGCCGCTTTTTCCCGGGCATATTGCAGAGATCAGTGGAACACGAACGGTGGGCCACATGGCCCAGAACCACGTGACGCGGGACATGGCGGGTGATTCCCACCGCTTGCAGGCGGCGCGTGTCCCAGGTGTGGGAAAGCATCCACGCGCGGGTTATCAGTCATCACCAGCTGACCCAGATACAATCGCAGAACCATCTGCGTTGGAATAATCTATTTGCAAGCACCTTGCCGACGTATTTGCGCGATGCTCATGCGGCGATGCAAGCAGCGACGCAAGCAGCGGAAGGGGCCCGGAGGGCCGCGCGCCATGGCAACGTCAGGCGCATGCAATTAATTGTCAACAACAACACGCAGCGCGGCCACGTGCAGACCGCGAGGTCGACTCCAAGGTGCAGGGACGGACCGCCGCCGTCTCCGCGCGAGGCGTCGGAGCCTACACTGCAACGGCAAGGGCAGACGCCTCGCGCGAGAAAGTGTGGGGGCTGCAATGTGGTCGCCAATGCCATGCATAATGCTGGGGTCGCAGCGCTCGGGCGCACGTGTCAAGCGGTAGGGCAGGGGCCGACTTGGAGGCCCCGTGTGCCATCTGCATGGGACTTGGCATCATCGTGGCGGAGTATCCCTATGCGGGACACGCCGACACATTGCGTTTGGCAGCTGGCGCCATCCAGCAGGCGCATGAGATCTGACTTGCGCAGGAGGCCAGATGCAGTCTTGATGTCGGTTACTCCGACGAGCTCGGCCACGAGCAATTCGATTCCGGCAACATCCCCAGCAATGGCCACGCCAATTCCATTCCTATATGATGTGGGGACACTTGCAGTTAACGCCCCGTCGTTGCAAGATGCGGGGGCGCCTGCTTCCCATGTGCTGCCGCATGCCTTCAGCAACCCACTGCTGGACCGCCTAGACATGCGACGACAACAGGCGGGTCAACGACGCCACCGTGGCCCGCGCTCGGCCACGAGCAGGTTGGTGGACCCCCCATAGAACGATGTGGACTTGGAACATGCAGTGGCTGCAGAAACGGCAACGTTTGAGCAGTCCACAGCGGTCATGCTGTTTCAACGAAGTCCGCGCCACCGGCGACGGAACGAACGTGCTACCTGAACCGATTCAACACCCCGAGATGCGCCGTCTGGGCAATTGAGCGTCAGCCTGCTACAGTGGAGAAGTGAATGCCTTCATGGGCAACTGGCATCCTGCGACTCTGACTGTTTCGAGGAACCAGTTCATCGTCCACCAAAGAAGGCTCAAGAGGCAGATGGGTGCGGAAACATGCGCAAACTCGACTCCATCTGGCATTCAGCATGTGTATCCAGCAGGCAGACTCAAACATTGCATTCTGGTAAACTCAGCACGTTGGTGGACATTGGTTCGGACAGCAAGATCATTGGGATCGACACCCCACGGGAGTTCGATAACCAATCCCGCCAGCATGGACACATGCCGATACATGAACCTAGAGAGGCTGCTGTGTGTCAACGGAGTTGGCAGTGGCGCAGCCATATGCTGGATTCTTGGGGCTTTCAAGATTGCGCGCAGGTGCCAGCATCACAATGAGCCACCGACCGCAAAGGCGGATGCTGGGGTTAGTAACATCAACAAAGGATCGGGCTCAGACCTGCCAGCCATTCCCGGCCTCGTCTCCGCGCAGCCAAAGAGGTAATCCGGATCCATGAGGGAGGCGAGGAACGCGCTATCTTACCAGACTCGCACACTTACAAAGTACAGCTTGGTAAAAGCGCGCCGCGGGCTCTGATGCTGGAAAAGACGCCCTCGGGGAACCTGGCCATCCCATGCTCCAATGAGGAGGGGGGGGGGGGGGGGCACTCCAGGAACAGAGGGGGAGTCAGCGGCGGGGGCGACATGTCAGCGCTGCGAACGCTTCTCAGCACGAGACAGAGGCCGACCGTGGACAGGTATCTCAGGCGTGCCAGGATTTTGACGAACACAACCGTGAGACGCTGAGTCGCCTCATGGATCAGGTTGTGGATGACGCTGCCGCTATGGTGGTCAGCTCGACAATGGACCGCTGGCATCGATCCGATCGCCCAGTGAATCGCCGGGGGATGACGCGCGCGCTGCTGGCAGGCATCCACCATGATGTGATGGGGGCAGCTGACAGGTGTGATCCAGACCCTGCGACGGAGGCGAGGGACTGGCTCACGGGGGGGGCCCGACGTATCAAGGGCGGCCACGCCCGGAGAAGATTGGGGCATTATCCCGATCGTGGAGGGCACGCCACAGGTCTGCCGCATCGGAGACCCCGGCTCGCCATCAAACAACGCCGCCGCCGAGCAGGGCACGAGTGAGGGAAGGGTTTACTCGAGCAATGAGATTTTGCGTGTTCTATCCCGCATCGACGACCCCCGTCGACGGGGGCAGGCCGGCCCGGTGGCCAAGCCTGCTCGCCGCCCCAAGGGGGCCAGAGGCGCGGGCGCGCCCCCTGCGACAAAGGACAGCGTGGACGCACGCCCAACAACGAAAACTGAGTCTCATCGCTCCAAAGCATAGGTTATAGAACATATACGCACGGCTGCCGCCGAATTACGTCGCCGAGCGGATGTGAGCGATCGCATTACTCATAATGAGTTGACGGTGTCGATGTTGGCACGATACCTCGGAGGCATACTCTCCTGATACTATGCATCACTAGTGGGTGGCCACACCCTCTGACTGGCATGCCAGATTGCCTGGCAAACGGGCTGGGCTAAATTATAGGAGAATGCGTAATTTCTGGACTAATGCGCGTGCTCTCAGGATGCAGATCGCCCAGATGAGACCACCCCGATACTTCTGGAAACTAAAGCTCAGAGGGACCCGGATGCGTCTCTACAGTTTCGGCAGACTGGCGAAACAAGGCAATGACTTACACAGACATGGACAACACGCAAGTAGACTTAACAGTGTTCACCCGTGCTCATACGAATGCGCGGAACTATTTGCCGTCCAGCGACAGCGGGCCGCGTCGGGGCGACGCTGTACGTCGCGTTACTCTTGGTCTTGACAAAATGATGGTGATTGAAGATATCATGGTCAAAGACCAACCGACCGATGATTCCGCCTTGTTCTTCGTGGCTTTATGGATGTCGGAGCATTCGACGTAGAAACCTTTTCAGTCACAGCTCGTCGAGCAATCCAGTGACTGCTCGCCAGCGCGGCCGCGTGCAAGACACGATGGATCATGGCGCCCGTGGATATCGATGGGGCTTTCCTAAAACGTCTGACCTACTGTGAGTTGGCAGAGGCCGCTGGGGAGAAAGAACGCATGGTCTGCTTTACTTTTCCACCTGGTTCAGCCTCGGCGCTGCGGGCGCTGCCCGGCTTCTCGTCATGTGACGGGTTAAGCATTCTCTGCAGTGCCTCGAGCCAGGCATAGGCGCCAAAGGTGCCCCCCTAGGGTATTCTCGGTGACGCTCAGCACAATCGCGCGAGGCTTCCGGCTGAAACCTACGTTGTGTCATTTTAAATCCGAGGCAAGCCTGGGCCTCTTTGCAGCCGAGCACATGGATGACATGCGCGTGGCAGAGTTTGGGGCGTTGTTGGCAAATGCGCCCAATGTGTAGAAAGTATTTGGCGCGCGCAATTTGAGCGAGCACCGTTGCGCTCGCTGCGCCGCGCGCTGCGTTGAGGCCGAGGGCGGCCGCGTCGAGCTAGATCAAGACGAAAAGATTAAGCAGCTTCGCTTTGCGCAGCGCCCGGGACTTGCGGGCGCTGTAGCCGAAGAAAAGGCGACGAAGACAGTTCCCGACGCGTTTGTCAGTCTACGCGGCGCCTCGGCGCATGCGTTAATCACTCAGGCGCGGTCAATGGCGCGCGCGGTATTCTTGCAACGAGCGCGGGGGCCCGCGAATCCCCGAGCGCGAAGACCAAACGCCGCCGCGCGCAAACCCCAGCAAGGCCCAAGGCAGACAATCTTTCAATTTGCGACGTCGTCGGCAGTGAGCCCCCACAGCGACTCTGGATAGCGTCGCCTGAGCGGGGGCGAAGACGACACAGCACAAGGATGTGAACGCGCGCCCGACGGCAAGGCAGTTGCGCGCCTGATCGATGCGCGCTGCAAGTCGCACCGCTTGTTGGTGCGTTCAAGCTACTCATCTGGAACACTGGCAGCCGCTCGTGATCTCGAAGACTGCTACGCTACCATAGTTGTGCCACGTGAGCTTAGAGCTGGACCCCTAACGCCCTCGCAACTTGAGGACACTTTGGAGCTATATGATTTCATACTTAAAGCCATCCTGGCCACGAGCGCTGAGCCGACCAAGTGCGCCCTGCTGGGACACATATTAGACACATGATGGACCGAGGTATTGTTCGTAGCGTGCAACGGTGCGTGCACGGGGCATGACCGCCGATGGCCATGCCAAATGGCGCATCGATCGTGCGTTACTGCTACAAGTTCTGGAAGACAATCAGTCCTTCGAGTACGAAGTAATGAAGTACGTGCCCCATCGAGACAAGGGAGATGCAGCGCCAACAGAAGGGTTCCCTACTCGGGGCCAGCGGATAGGCACGAGGACAACTACTCAATCACAGACTCGTCATTAGCTTCGCCCTGCAAAGGGCATCACGGGCACACACATATCAATACACATATAAATATGTATAGATATATGCATGCACGCGCCCGCAGCTACGATGACTGCCCGGAAACGGGCCTTTACCTTTCAGTTGTTTGCGGTGATCTGACCGCTGGGTCATATCCCTTCGCGCGCTGCTCGCTTTGACGTCGGGCTACCTGGCCGGGCGTCCACCTGAATTAGCTATGGATATTCTCGCGATCTTGCCGGCGATTGCCATTAAATGCATGCGGTTGGTCGCGTGGTAATGCGCCTTCGACCGCCCCGGGTGCTCCGTGATGTCCTCGCTCCGCCTCGACCGTGTGCTGTTGGAGAAGTTGAAAATAATGCCATTTACCATTTTTAATTTGATTTCATTAATCAGGATTTGGATCATTTCATCTAGCATTCCCCCCCCCCCCCCCCCCCCCCCCCCCCTCCTGACTTGCAGCGAGGTTGAAGGAGATGCTGCGCAGCGAGCGCAATATCCGGCTTTGCGTTGGCTCAGGACTGCGCAGTCCGATATGCCAGTTGCACGGCTGCGTGCGACTCGATTTGGATCATTGTATCAGAAAGGCCACGTCTATCTATGAACCGCACCTCTATATCATGGCTCTTATATTTCCTCTCGTCTTGCTTGCTATCAAGGGGTGAGTTGTGGGATACTACGACCCGTCGCCGACGTTATCTTAAGAGAAGGGTTCTCAGCTTATGACTTCATAGTCAAGCCCGCAGCCTCTGTTTTTCACTTGTGCCCGCTCTTGGAGCCGCATGGGGAGCCTTTTCGGCCATTTTGGAGGCCTCTGGGACTGTGCTGGTGCCCCGTGGGGCCGTATTGGGCGCTCCTGGAGGCCTCTTGGGCCGTGTTGGGGCGATCCTGGATGCATGTTGGGCCGTCATGGCGCGCCGTCGAGCCGAAACTGCGAGAATGCAAAACACCTTCCAAAAACTCAAAAGGCAATCGCTAATTTGTGCCTCTTTGGGCCTCTTGGGAGGCCCCTTTGGGCGTCTTGCCGGCGCTTCGGGTTTTTGGTGGACCATCCCTGGCGTCTTCGGATCGCCCTTGGATCATCTCGGACCATGTTGAGCTTTCTCTGGGACCGCATGAAGCGTTCATGGAACGCTTTAGGGAGCCTGCTTGGACCTGGCCGGGACCTGCCTGGGACGTTGCCGGGGTATTTCTCGTCTGGGGACCGCCAGGAACGGCCAGGAACGGCCCCGCGCGCGCGAACTATGGATACTGTAAATTAGCATGTCGCCGGAGATCTTAGCACGCCTTTGGCCCGTTTGGCCGTCGAATTTGGACCAAATTGGGGCCAGCTCGGAGGTTTTCTGGACTCTCTTAGGGTACCTTTGGGGGACCGTGGGCTTTTATTCCAGGGGAGGCACTGTTTCCGCCCTTGTTTCACGTTCGGTTCCGCGTCGCCCGGGCTCGCCCCAAGACTACAGCGAATGCGTGGGTTGGACAGAAACCAAGCTGCGCGAGGCGGCACACCTCTGGGTTCCGAACGACTGGCTCCTCCAAAGTTCGTCCACCGGCGGGGGCGGTTGAGCGGCAACGCGGATGACCTCCAATGCTTCGCCTATTTGGAGTTCATTTCGGGGGCGCCGCGTGGGTGGCCAAACGGCCTCCTGCATGTCGGGCGCCTTTTTGCAGATGGCAAGGGCCCGTGACGAAGACGGTGTGGGGGCAGATACCGCGGCCGCAGCCGCCTCCCAGGAAACAGACGCCGCCGCTGCGCGCCAATGCCTTGCCTGCCGATGCGCGCCCCTTGAGAATGACGACGGTGCTCCCGCCGATAGAGCTCCGACCAGGGAAACTGAAAACTGCGCGCCCGGCCCCCGTGGCCGCAGCCACTCCCGCGCCGCCCCGCGTTCCGACGGCGCGCCCGGCCCCTGGGACCCCAGCCGTGCCCGCGCCGCTGCGCGCGCCGCCCATCCCAGCAACTTGGTCGACGATGTCCCCAGCGGTCCTACCTGCAGGTCCAAGGCGCAGGCGTGGAGGCCATCGCACCCCAAGCCCCGCGACGCCCATGTGGACGAGGCCTTGGCTGGCGTCGGAGACCGAACAGGACTCCAACGGCGACCAGGGCCCCGCCCCCGCCCCCGACGCCCCTCCCGCTTCCTAGCCTGGTAGTTTCCCGTCGACGCACACGAGGGTCCTGGGGCCCATTGCTTGCAGCCGACCCTCCACCGAAGCTTGGCCTCGACGGCAAGTGGCGACCTGCCCCCCGCCCGCGCTGGCCCTGCTCGACGCCTTCGCTGGGGGGGCGAGGACGACGATGCCGCGGACAAGCTAAGCGCGAGCGCCCGGTCTGGGGACCCCCCCAGCGCCCCCAGCCGACGCCTCGCCCGACGTCTTGCTTGACGTTTCGTTCTGGGTCGCGGCCGACGGTGCCCCCGGCAGCCGATCCGCGCGCGACCCCAGCCCCTGGCGTCGGCTAGCGACCTCGTTCGGGCCTGGAGTTGATTGTCGCGGCCGCGCGGGCGGGCGTGGCGTTCCGCGACCGCGAGAACCCTGGCTCACTGGGGCGTCACGAGGGAGCTCCAGCAGGGGACGCTGACGCGCTATACAAACTGCCCCGCGGGCTGATCTGGTGGGAACCGCTCGACGGCGAGACGGCCAGCGAGTGCGTCGAACGGGTCCAGCGCGAGGTTCGGTCCGCGTTCGCCAAGGCTTCAAGGGGTGGCACGTTTTCTTCGCGGCGCAAGGCGGGGGCAAGTGGCGCGTCACTATTCGACCCTGGGAGACGGTTGGTTCGGTCTTTCTTCGCGGGTTCGCGGCCACAGGACAACACGTATAACGGAGTTGGCCGCGCGAGAGGGCGCGGTGTTGCCGCGGCACCGACACGGGAGGCAGCACGACGAGGCCCCAGCCAGGGCCCGTGGGCCCGGGTCGCGCCCACTCCGCACATGCGCCTTGCGCCCGGGTCGCTCTGCCACACGCCGCCCCGACCTATGTCACGCTGGCGCTTGAACGCCTGGTCGCCTCCAACGCCTTGGGTTTTCCCCCCCTGGTTACCTGGTCGTTTCTCTTCGAGGTGCTTGGGCTTTCTGCCACCCGAATCGTTTCCGCCCCGTTGCGCCTTCGCGCTGCCCTTCCTACCCCCCGTCTCTGCCGTTCCTCCTCCCCCCGCTTCCCCCGTGCCCCGCTCCGACGGGCTGGCAGCTTGGCTCCCGTGCCAGCCGTGCTGGTCACAGCCGTTGGGTTGCTGCATCGTGCTGCGCGGCCATGCCCGGCACGGACGCACAGGGTGGTGCTTTTCGGCAAGGTTTCTGTCGATCCCCATTTGGTCTTCGGTGCCCCAGGCCGCATGTGCATTCTGTTCATGGCTCTCTCAGGTTTCTTTCGCACGGCCTTCGTGCTTTTAGGGTGCCAGTGCCTGATCATGTCATTTCTTGTTTCTTTGGATGGTCGCTCCTTCCTGAGCAACGGGTCTCGCCCCCAGCGTGACATGCGTGGCACCACCCTCATGTCCTGACCAAGGACTTCGACCTCTTGCTTCTATTCCTTTGCGAACACGTGAATGCCTTCATGGTCTGAACGTGGCTCTCTCCTCCCTGGGCTCTCCCCCAGCCCCCCCGCGCCCGCGCGTCGTTTCCTCTTTCCCCCTGCCCCAACTAGCACCGGCGCGCCCCTCCGCTGCTCGACCGCCGCCAGGTCCTTTGCGGCCGTGGACTACAAAGTGCTACGCTCCAGAAGCTCCCTGGAGTTTCCGCCCCGACGCTCTTACCGCAGCGCTGGCCGCATTTCTTCGTCAACGAACTACTTAACACTGAACTCCCGTTGCGGCGTCTGCCGCATGTCGAGATTTTCACTGAACTTCCGTTCCACGGAACGAAGCTCTCACCGCTCCGGTGGCCGAGCTATTTCGTCTGCAAAATTAGACTCCCGCTGTCTCGTTTGCCGCGTTCCGTTTTGCTGTTCCCCTTTCGCCACTCTCTTGTTGATTGTCAATTGCTTTCTCCTCCACCTCCTCCTTCCCCGCTTTCTTCGTCGACGTCTTCAATCCACCGGGCTGCCCCGTCCGTCAACGCATCCCTGCTCTCCTCCGCCCTTCCGCTTGCTCCACCTTTATGCCCAGCTCATCTCTCAATATCCTTGGCCCTCCTGGACATGGTTTCCCCATCAGGGTCTGTGCCTTCTTCGAAATCCGAATCTGAGAACTGCGGTGCAAGCGCGCCTACCCGGCCCCCCCAGTTTCTTCTCCCCCCCGACGTCGACGGCGACGACGACGTCGCCGACGCAGCGGCGTGCGCGCGCGGGTCGGCGAGGGCCCGCGTGGCCGCGGCCGACCCTCCCCCTTCTACGGGGCCCAATGAGACACGCCAGCACCACTCTCCTCTTTCCTTCCCTTTCCCACCGAGAAGGATGGGAGGAGGAGGGTGGATGTTGTGGCGGTGAATCTTACTGGGACCCGATACCCCTCCGCGCTGGGCCACCGGCGTGGGTGCGGGGCGCTGGCGCGGCCATGCCGCCGCGCTGCGCGGGCGGGCTGGCGGAGAGGCTCGCCGGCCGCTGGTCCGCCGCCGTCGCTGCCGCGCCCCGGAGCTCCGAGCATCGCGCATAGGAGGCGAGGGTACCGATATTCGAAGAAGCAAAAACTCTGCGGCGATGATTGGGGCGGATGCACCAGGGAAAAGTAAGACATGTACCCAAAACGGCATAAACATAAACTTTGGACGGTCTGGGCGGATTTCTTGGATCAGCGCAGGATCACAGTGGCGGCGCGTCCAGCGCCGCCCTTGTTGCCTTCCGCGCGCCAAAGACGGGGTCCAGCGCAGATCTAAGAACTCTGCGCGGACCTCCAGCAGTTTACGTGTATCAAGTTCGTTGCTCCTCCTGATGCGAACCTCAGGCCAATGTGCGGTTTGCTAATGACGAGTTGCTTTATCATCCCATTTGCGACACCTGCAGTGCATCCTCCGCGACCTCAAAGCACGCGGCCTCCGCATGCGTATTGGAGTTGCACCCAGACAAGACCAATATTATCACACATCTTATCAGACAGCACGGACGAGCGACGACGCACGCTTGCATCAGCGGCGATACGGTCGAAATCTTCCGCACCGAGCGAAGCGCGAAGTACCTTGGCCGAAAGCTGACGCTACACGATTACCCTTGCACTGAGCTCTCCAACAGAATTGCCGTGGGATGGCGGACGTTCCACCCCCGCGACGAGCTGACAATCAAGCGGCGCCCTTTCCACAGCAGGCTCCGACTATTCATCGGCTCGGTGACGCCAACTGTGTTGTACGGCTGCACAGCGTGGACCCTCATCAGAGACGTGCTCCTGTTACCTCGACGCACCCAACGAGGCATCCTACGACTAATCGTAAACACACCCAGACGACGAGCGCCAGCAACACGCAGCACCAACACCAGTATCGACACAGACCCCGACCTTGGTCAGCGTGACGACAGCACGAGCTCAAGCAACACCACGAGCACCAACGACGCCAGAACACAAACTATCCGCGACACCTTCATAGACAGCTCCGACCTAGAACCGTGGGCGGATTTCATTCGCAATGCTACCGTTGCAACTGCAGATCTGAAGACACGCGTCCAAATCGACGATTGAACGACCCTCTACCACAAACGCAAATAGTGATTGGCACGGCGAATCGCAAAGCAATCCGGGCCCACATGGACCAGACTTGTTGCGCCGTGGGAGCCCGATGTCCACGACGCCAGACCAGCGATACGCAAACATGGAAGACATCGAACGAGGTGGTGCGACGACATATCACAATGAGTACGAGCTACCACTGAGGGTTATACCAAGACGTGATTAGTTGTTGTTCAAGACCGGGCATCCTGGAACAAATGGGAGAAGTGCAATCTTGCACGCGCTCACATTTAATCGGGCTCCGGCCCGCCCGCGCCGTTGCTAAGGTGCCTCTTGCCGGCGGACACGCGTGCCCCGTCTTTCGTCTCGATGCGCACCTCCATGTTTATGGCGGGGATAGGCATCGGGGGGGACGCATCGACCCCCAATCGCTCATTGATCGCCGATGCCCAGGAACGTGCGGATTTGCTATCGGGGGCCTATCGCCGATCCATCGGCGATGCATCGCCGATTCCAAGCCGATATTGCCCCCCTATGCCAAGCCCTCCGTACCGTTGCCCCTCATAACCAATACCTTTGGCTCGTGTTTGTTTTTTTTCTGGACCCTTCTTGGGTGCTACTTCGTCGGTTCCTGGTCACAGCGCACATCGAGAAGAGGTTCAAGAGTCCGCCCGCAGTGGCCGCCGCCGCCTGAGATCGGTAAGATCGACATGGGTACGGAAGGTACGGGCACGAATGCCGCCAGCAATGCCCGATCGTTGTGAACAGGATTCGGTGTGTGTGTGTGTGTCGCCATGGACGTTGTCCAGTTGAGTCAAAAGGCCGCCCGCCCAAAAGCGTCCGCTGTGGGTTTTGGACACCATTTGCTGTTGGGCGCCGTTCCCATTTTGTCCGTGCCCATGTCGGGCGATCCGATCATCGCAGCCCGAAACTTTGACGGTCGGTCTGTCCCATTGTCCGGCCGCTGTAGGCCGCGTCTTTGCCCAGGGCGAGGACGGATCCGGAATTGATGCAAGTTTAGCTTGCGGTTCGACATTCGAGAATGTCCAGCTGTGGTTCTTGACAATAGAAAATGGATCGGTTTCGGTTTGTCAGCCCCTGGGATTGAAGGACCCAGGCTGATAATTTACTGGGAATAACGGGGTTCGAATGATTCTTGACAGACACAAATCCGCCGACATTGTCGGCGTGTGGAAGAGGCTGTTCCGTTTCACTCGTCCTCGTCGTCGTCGTGGTCGTTGTTGTTGTCGTCGTCGCTGTTGCCGTCGCTGGTCCCCTCCCTTTCCCTGAGCCTGGCGCCGCTGCCTCCACTTTAACCTGGCCCTCCTCCTCGAGCACGCCAGCCACAGCGAAATTGAGCAGCGCTGTAGTTGAGTCGAAGGGAAGCCCCTTCCCTTTGATCCCTTCCCTGCCAGGGGGGGGGGGTCCCGGTGGGGGGGCCCGGGGGAGGTCCCGGGTTGGACGACCCCCCCCCGGGCGGTTCGGGGGCCCAGATCATCCCCAAGACGTAGCAAAAGTGCCCCGAGAGGCCCCCAAGAATGTCCTCGAGGGCACCGAATCGCCGAAGTATCCGTCCAAGTCGCGGTAGCCTCCAGACAGCTTCGGAAGTTCCTAATCCAAGGGCACTCCCAAGAGGGCCCCAAGGAGCAAACATCATAGATGTCCCTTAGGTTTTGAAAGATTTGGGCATTCTCGCCTTGTCAGCTTCCCGACGCTCCAAGGCAGGCCAAGAGGCCCCCAAGACCGCCCCACTGTCGCCCAAGACGCCTCCAAGATAGCCCAAGAGGTCCAAATACAGCAGAACAGGGAACAAGGAAGAGAGGGGCCCATTGTGGGAGTCCTTTCCCTCCTCCTCCTCCTCCTCCTCCTCCTTATCTCCGCCTCCTCCTCCGTATCTCCGCCTCCTCCTCCTTATCTCCGCCTCCTCCTCCTCATCATCATCATCATCATCATCACTATCATCATCATCATCATCATTATCATCATCATCTTCTCCTCGTTATTTCCGCCTCCTCCACATCATCCTTCTCCTCCTCCTCCTCCCACTCCTGGTCGTCGTCGATGTCTTTCAGGGTCGGCGGCACCGGCTGTCAGGCCTTCACAATATATTGAGGTCTGCTACGTTGTAGCGGCAATGATGAAGGAGCGAAGAGCGTTCCACATGGTCGGGTTTCAGAGCTGAAGTCATTAGCTGTCGGACAGGTGTCTATTCGTTTGACGGGTTTTCGAGTGGTTCTGTCCGTACGGGGGACAGCTTCGAGGGGGCGTTGCGCGGGGATTCTTCTCCATGGCGGGTCCGCGACGTTCCTGGGGGCCCAGTTGCTCTCGCGCGCCGGATGGTCGGCGGCGATGCGCGATTGCTTCGGCCAAGCATTGGCTGCAACGCGCGGGCCCGTGCCAGTGGGCTCAAGATGCGGGCGATTGGGCTGTGATTGGCGCTGGAAGCGGAGGATAGCGCAGGCGAGCGCCCCGACAATACCACAGGGTGCGCCATAGTACTCGGGACCAAGTTCAAGTGTAAGCATGCGTGCCAGACGCGGGCGAGTACACCTGGCGCAGCTGGCCGCGCCCATGCGGCTCGGGTCCGCCGAGGACCTCGACGCGGCGGCCGTCGCCGCGCATTTCCCGCCGCGGCCCGGCCATGCCTGACCGGCCCCCAACTATCAAGCGATGGTGCAGTTACTGGCTTAATGACATGAGCGCATTATGCAGCTGCTACTATGCCTAGCTGGTCCACGCCCACCTGAACGACGGAGTTAGGATCGACAGAATCGGAGGTTGGGGGGTGAGATCGAAGTGGAACGGAGAGCCCCCCTACAGGGAAATCGATTTCGGTTTCGTGTTCGTGCGTGCCGTGCGGGCGAGGCGAAGCTGCGTGGGCGGGCGAGAGAAAGTCTCCTGTGGCTGAGGCGCGGCCGGACCAAATGACTTCCTTCCGGGCGGCCGGTGGCCCGCGGTGTCCCGCCGGTGTCCCGCTGGTGTCCCGTGTGGCTGAGGCGCGGCCGGACCAAATGATTCCCTTCCGGGCGGCCGGGGCCCCGCGGTGTCCCGCCGGTGTCCCGCTGGTGTCCCGTGTGGCTGAGGCGCGGCCGGACGAAATGATTCCCTTCCAGGCGGCCGGGGCGGCGCGGTGTCCCGCCGGTGTCCCGCAGGTGTCCCGTCCGTGCCTCGTCGGTGTCCCGATGATGATGATGTATGATGATGATTATGATGATGATGATGGTGATGATGATGATGGTGATGATGATGATGATGATGCGATGATGATGATGATGATGATGATGATGATGATGATGATGATGATGATGATGATGTTGTTGATGTTGATGTTGATGTTGATGTTGATGATGATGATGCTGATGATGATGATGACGTTGATTGCGAGATCGATTGTGATATCGGTAGTGAGACCGAATGTGACATCGATTGTGCGATGCTGATGGTGATGATGGCCTTCATGGTGTTGATGTTTGTGATCATGATGACGACATTGATGATGATGATGATGATGATGATGATGATGATGATGATGATGATGATGATGGTGGTGCTGATGATCATGATGAATACGATGATGATGATGCTGATGATGATGATGATGGTGATGTTGATGGTGATGTCGATGATGATGATGATGATGATGATGACGACGTGGATAGTGATATCGATTGTGAGATCGGTAGTGAGACCGAATGAGACAGCGAATGAGGTCTTCTCTCAGGTTCTCCTCCACCACGCACACCTGTGTTTTGGATCTCTCCTTTTCCCTCCTCCTCCCCATCTTAGCTTCCTCATCCTCCGAGGGTCTTGGGGGCCATGTTCGTCGATCCTCGGTCGTCGATCCTCGGTCGTTGCTGGACCGGGCTGCCGAGTGAAAATTGCCTGGAGCTCCGGCGCTGTTTTCGCGTCCTCGTCGTCGTCGTCTTCGTCGTCGTCGTGGGTCGTTCGTTAGATCGAAAGGGAGACCGAATGTGAGATCGATGGTGAGATCGGTTGTGATATCGATAGTGAGATCGATAGTGAGATCGATCGAGTGCGACGTTGGTTCCTCCCCCCCCCTCTCCCTCATGTCCTTATCACTCAGTTGCAGTTCGACGCGACGCGCAGGTCTGCGACCTGGGGGGGAGGCCCCCCCCACTGCCTCATCCTCCCCCTGAGGTTGAGGCTCCTTCCTCCCCCTCCCCATCATCATCCTTCTCCCGTGGCCCCCCCGAGGCCGGAGCCCGCCGCCGCCCCCGGCCCGAGCCGGGGCCCTCCGAGAGCCACCCCACACCCCCGCTCCGCAGCCCCCCGGGCCGCCGTGCCGCCTGCGCCTCGGGATGGTCGCCGCCGGAGGGCTCGGCGACTCCGGCCACACGGTCCTGCTGCGCAGCGACGGCTCGGCCGCGGCCTGCGGCGAGAACAGCGACGGGCCGTGCGACGTTCTCGCGCTGGAGCCAGGCCTGCAGGCCGCGGCCGGAGTGGGCCACACGGTCCTGCTGCGCAGCGACGGCTCGGCCGCGGCCTTCGGCCTCAACCTGTCCGGGCAGTGCGACGCTCCCGCGCTGGAGCCCGGCCTGACCTACACGCAGGCCGCGGCCGGAGGGTGGCACACGGAGCTCCGGTTCCTACACCAGCACCTGCGCCCGCATTCCCGGCGCCTACACCAGCAGTTGGACCAGTCTCCAGGGCGCCAGGCTTTGCCAGCGCCCGCCGAGCCACGACCGCCACAAGCACTACCGAATGAAGATCCTTTGGTCGTCGTTGTCAGTGAGCGGGCCGGCCGGCCTGCCGAATCCTCACCATCAGTTCTTCAGTTCAGCTTGCCGTTGACAGTGAGCGGGCCGCCCGTGCTGCCGATTTTGCGCAGAGAGTCTTCGTGTCGACTGGCATGGGCGGAGACACGGAGAGAGCGGCATGTGTGTCGAGCGGCATGTGTGTCGAGCGGCACGGTGGAATCGTGCGTGGGATAGTGAGACCGGCCGGGAGAGATCGATGATGATATCGAGTGTGAGATCGATGGTGGGATTGATCGAGTGAGATCGATGAGTGAGACCGTTAAAGACATCGATAGTGAGATCGATAGCGCAAGAGGGGGCGCGGGCTGCGCCAAGCTTTGCCAGCGCTTCAGTCTTCTGTGGCCAAATGGCGCCGTTAGCTGCCGTTGCGCAAGTTGGGCAGGTTCCAAGGGGGAGGGCCGAATGGTACCAAGGCGCCAAAGAGCGAAGGGTGACGTAAACAACTCGACACCGACGCTCCCAAGAGCGAGCGGCAACGCAACTATCTCCACTGGCATTGTCACAACAACATTCAACACTGTTGCCCATTGCTGGCCCCTCCCCCCCCCAACCTCCTTATCACCCGCAGGGTGGTCGTATAGGTATCAGGACAACGGCAGAGGGTTGAGTCTCGGTCCTTTGGACCTGGTCGACCACCAGAGTAGCGACGTGGCGGAGCAGGAGAGATGATTCGCCGAGTAAGGGGACGCCAGCACGCGTTCGTTAGGAACTCCCGCGGCACCAAGCTGGAGCACGCAGATTACGTGGCGACGGGGCAAAGCAGTTGCATCGACTACCTTTTCTCACGGATGCGTTTGCGCGACTAGGCATGACCCGACAGGTGCATTGCGGCGTCAGTAATCAGAGTCCTTGGCGGGCGAGTGCGAGGTTGACTGAATCAATTCGCAGGAGTGCAGTCTCGTCCGAAGCCTCTAACCCTCGACACCCCCCTTTGCCCACCGCTGGCGGTCGTGGGGCGTCCAATGCCCCGGCCATTCACAAGGAGGGGAGGTCTTCGAGGCCGAAAGGCACGGGCACGGGCAAGAAGGACAGGGTCGTGGGTCGCACTTCCACTGGTCCCCAGTCGTGGGCCGTCCGTGTGTTGCGCGCCATTCGCGGGTCGCTCGCAGGGGCTGTCGGGCGTCCCGCGCGTGCCACGGGCCGCATCTGACGGTTTGGCGAGCGTGAAGATTCGCCCCCCGGAGTTCCCCCAGACTGCGGAGGTAGGCAGGTGCTCGCAGGCGAATGGCAGCAGCAGTTG
>CAUYUJ010000336.1:1164246-1214246 GCA_963575745.1 Prorocentrum cordatum | reverse complement strand
GACCGATCAATTATACGCGTGTGTTCTGCGCTTCTTGCCCCCCCCCCCCCCCCATCTTCCGCCCCGCGACCCCCCCCCCCTCTCTTCCGGGGTCGACGACGAGAGCGCCGCAAGGACGATCCAAGGGGGACTCGAGATATTACATTGAAGCTTTCCAGGGGGGGGGGGGGGGGCTGAATTGGCGCCCCCCTTTCCTTTCTGAGCCGTGGGGCCCAGGTGCCCCCCCGGCGCCCCGAGAGGAGAGGGCCTCTGGGTCTTCCAATGGAGCCCCGAGGGGCCCCGAGAGCAAGCACCCCAAGCGGCTCCGCAAGGGCGCCGAGAAAGACCCGAGACAGCCCCTGGAGACTTCCGAGACAACACCTGCCAGGCGGCCGTTGCCCTTCATGTTTCTCCACTTCTGGTCATGGCAACTCGCCTTGCGATGTGTTTCAGGATGTGCTGGCGGGGATGCGCGAAGCGTTAATGATGGGATGACCCGCCCCCTGCTCCCTGCTTCCCCCTTTCCTTCCCTGGGGAGTTGTTCGTTCGCCCCAGGTCGTCGTTGGGCGATCCCTGGGCTGGGCGCGGGCCTCCAGGGGCCGAACATATGGCGCCGCGTTTTGCGATCCGCGATACTTCGCCTTGCCTTCTTCGACCATTAATCTGATCGTCTTTCTCGGGCGGCAGGCGTCGCCCGGCCGCTCCACCACAGTGCGTTTTCTGTCAAATTCACGGCGCAGAAGAGAGCGACGCCTCGCGACGGGGGGCGAGGTCCTGCGCGGCGGCCGCTCGCGAGGTGGGCCCGCGGCCCCCGGGCGCGCCCGCGATGGAGAAGTCGTCGGCAGACGAGGCAGACGCGAGCGCTTTTCGGCGGGGTGCGTTGGGGTATCCGTCTGGTAATTCTCGCGCAGAGAACCCGAGCGGAGCCCCGGGCGCGGCGTCAGGTGTCCGCGAGGCTGCAGTGGCAAAGCGTCGCAATGATTTTCGCGCGCGCGTGGGCGGGCCGGCGCGACGGGCCCGGGCGCCCTTGCGGCAGGGTTGCGGATGGGCGCGCGCTTGCAAGGACATGGAAAACGAGCGACAGCGCGGCGAATGCAGGCGCCGAGACGGCGCAGTTCTGATTGCGGGAGTCGATGGGCACGGACGCGCGCCATCGACGTGAATCAGAGGGCGCCCCGCGTGAAACTGCACCCGCGGGCGCGAGCGATGGCGCGCGGGGCGGGGCTGCAGATTCGGAGTGGCTGGGAAAATTGTTTTACTTCGTCGTCGTTCTTGTTTCCAGGTGCCGCCAACATGGCGCGACCAGCTCGCCCGGCAGATTTTCGGGGGGGCGGGCAGACGGAGCGCCATGGGGTGGGCTGGCGGGGGCGGCCGCGGGAATTGTCGATGCGTCGCGCGGCGCGCGAGGATCCGCCAACTAGAAACTCCGCGAACGTTCGCGGATATTTCTCAAATGCGAGGCGCGCGCGACCGCCGGGCCTGATGGCGATGCTTCCGGCCGCGGAAGCCAGCGCCAGTGCTCGCGAGATTGCGGGCGCGATCGAGGTGTGGACCCTCGCGAGGCGCGGCGCCAACGCGGCTCGATCCGCGCGCCGAGCGCCGAAGATGGACGCCATGTTGCAGCGACGCGGCTGTCGCGATCGCGAAGACTGGGCCCAGGGGCGCGCGCTGCGGCGCGCGGGCGCCACGGCCCAAAGCGCGGGGGGTCGCGGGGGCCGCGGGCGGGTCATTTGCTAGAGGCGCCAGGAGACGCTGCGCGAGCGGACCGGCGCGCCGAAGCGGGGCGGGGCCAGTCGGACATAGGACGCGGAGGAGGGCGACGTCTGGATGGACGCGCGCAGCGCCAATGTGGGCGTCGGTCGAAGTGGCGCCCGCGTCGGACGAGAGGAGAGCAGTTTTGGCTCGGGGCCCGCTGGGGCGTCGATGGGTTCGAGACGAGCGTGGCCTCGCGCTTGGGCGCGCGATGGGGCAGTCGGCGTTGTCCGCGGCGAGTTCGCGGACTACGGTCGTTTAGGGCGCGCGGGCGGGGTGCGCGGCGGCATCGAAGCGCCGGGTCGTTGTGGGGGCCAGCTTTTTCACGCGCAAGTGTCCATTATGTGTCTGCGCTTGTGCGCGCCGTTGCACGAACTGGCGCTGCTTCCGGAAGATGTCCCGGAGCGAATGGTAGAAGCGCAGCAGCGGCGCAAGAGGAACGCGCCTCGCCGCGAGTGCGCCGACGTGAGAAGGCGGAGCGGCAGGAGAACGGATGTGGAGAGAGAGAGAGCTCCGTCTGCATGTCGCAAAGCATTGGATCTGGCGGCGGCAGAGCGCCCGCGCCGCGGCGCGGCCAGTGCAGCGGGACAGGCCGACGGAGGCGCGAGCGCGGGGCAGCGCGGCGAGAGGGGGCCCGCGCGCGCGTCGGGGGGCGGGGGGGAGGCGAGCGTGGAAGGCCCATCGTTGCCGCGGGGGCATCCGGCATATTTGGGCGCCCGGGCGCAGAGGGGGCAGGCGTTCCGACGGGGCCGCGTGGGCCAGTCGGGCAAGCGGCCGAAGCGGATGGCGCCGCTGGCGCCCTGCCGCACGGACGACTTGACACCGCGCGAGAGTTTCTGTTGCCGCGCATTTCGCGGCTGATAGATACCGCGGTAGCGTTGCGCTGTGTCGAAGTATTATGAGAGCTCGAGGCGTGCCCCGAGCTTGCCGGGGGAACGTCGCGGTCTGTCTGCGCGGGCCCATGCGGGAGGTAAATTTGGGCGGCGCCATGCTGACCGCGTCGAGCGGGGCGGCGGGTTACATCTCAACCGCGGTCTGCAGATGCCGCGCATGATTCCGCTCGCGGAGGCCGCGCGCGACAGTTGCGTGCGCGCGCGGCGTTGCCAGGGGGCGAATCGATTCAACAGCGCGGCGCTGGTGGCATGCCGAGCGCAGGCTGCAGCGGCGGGGTGCGCGGCGGACAACCAGCGCAAGCGGCGCGCTTCGCCCCTCGATGAAGCGAGAGAAATCAGGGAAGGGCGCCGCGCGGTGGCGGAACAAAAACGAAATACAGGACCGCTTCGCATCGAGCACAGAGACAAAGGACGAGGCTCCTCAGCGACATGCTCAAGGGGGTGTTGCGCGGCCGGCGAAGAGGAGCGCGATCGCGCGCGCGCGCGGTGACGCCGGAGGAGTGGCCGCGACCGGCGGCGAAGACAGCAATGATACCATGCGCAGAAGCATAGCGCGTTTGGCCGAGCGGCTTCGCACAGACGCAGGAGGTGCGCCCGTGGCCCCGCCAGGGCACTGGAGGAAGATGGGCGGGAGGGGTCGAAGAAGATGCGAATGTCTTCGAATGGCCCTGCGCACTTGTGCGGCATGCGTCTTGTGGGCGAACCGGGAGCGCTCGGCCTGGCGTTCTTGTCGCAGTGCGAGTGCCTGCGATATTGGCGAGTGGGAGTGGCTCCCTATCCCCGCGGCGGTGGGTGCTGTCGGCGGCTGGCAGCGATGACATGAGTGCCGGGCGACGTTGGCGCCGTCGGGCGTTCAGAAGGTCCGCGGCGTGGGCCGCGAGACAGTGCGCATTGGCGAGGGTGGCGCGCAATGCGGCGCGCGCTTAGTTGCGGGGGTTAGACTACGCGATGAAGGATGGTGGGCGAGACTCGCGGACGCCTGTCCCCGATGACCCGGGGAAGAAGCCTCGGGGCACGCGCGGGCGCTTGCCGCTTGCGCGGGGCGAGCCGAGCGCCCGAGGGCTCCAAGTCTTCATTGGGCGCCGCAGCCGAGGCGCGGGGCGGGGCGAGAAGGGGGGCGCGGTCTTCCGTTGATGATGCGCATTCTAGCGTTCGCGCCACGCGCGCAGACTGACCTGGGCGCCGTGGACCTGCGACCAGTCGCAGACGAAGACCTCGCGAAGCGCGTGGGCGAGATGCGCAGCGACGAAGGGTTGGGCCCGAGAATCTGGCGCGGCCGCCGGGCAGCAGGCGCGCGTCGGGGGCGCGCCCATGAAGAAAGAGGACAACGGACGAACGCCGTCGCGGAGGACGAGAAACAAGTCGGGAGGCGATGGCAAGACGGGGCGCCGCGCGGGGCGAGGGCGCGAATCGGGGGGGCGGGGTGGGCGGGTCGGCGAAGCGGGGTGGTTCCAGGCGCGGGGGGCGCCGACGGCGTCCGCGGCGTCGAGGGCCCAGGGCGAAAACGGTGGGGCGGAAGCGGAGGGCGCTTCATAGGTGGTGGCTGGAAGGGAGACAATGGTGCCCAGCGTGCGACGGTGGGGAAACAATCGCTGGCGGATGATCTGATTCTGGCGAAGGACATGTCGGCCCCTGCGCGGGGGAAGAGGGCGGGCAAGAGACGCGCCGACATGCATGGGCTCCCCCCTGCAGGCGCTGCGCGGCGGCCCGGGGATTTCGCGGAGCTTCGTCGCGGGCAAGACCCAGAAGGATTTGTTTGATCAAGAGGGGGGCGGGGCGGGCGCGGGGCGCGGGCCCCCAGGCATCGGCCTCGCAGGCCACAGACAAGCAAGCCCTCGACGGGCATGCGATCCACGGCGCGTTCGGCGCGGGCGTGGACAATGCGCGGGGCGCGCGCGCCTGGGGCGGGCGGCAGCGCAGAGCCGACGGAGACGGCAAAGCGGACATGACAGCGCGGCGAATGTCACCGCGGAAGTAGTGGATTGTTGACGGGGAGCATTGTGGGCGTAAGTTTCTTTCCATAGCTTGATGCCAGGTTCGAATGCGCGGTCGTTCGCGCCAGCTTGATGCCAGGTTCGAATGCGCGGTCGTTCGCGCCAGCGGCATGAGACTCGAAGATTGGGGGGCGGCGTGGACAGGCTGGCGGGCGCGCGCGCATCGTCATGCGGAGATTCTCATCAGCTGGGGCCGTCGTCGGGAACGCCAATCAATGCGCTGCCCGCGTCGTGCCCGGAGAACGCGAGAAAACGTCTGGGGGCCTGGGGTCGCAGGGGCAGCGCGGGGGATGGCTGAGCTGACGGAGCGCATGCGCTTGGAAGACCAAGACGACCTGTTCTTTGGAGCGCAAGACGACTTTCGGCGAGGCAGCGCTGACATAACGTTTGCACTAACTCTTGCGTCGGAGGCCACCGGGCGCGCGGGTTTCGCGGGCGAAAGGCGAAGCGCGGCGCGGCGATGTTCGGCGCCGAGGGAATGCGGAGGAGGCATTGCATAGCTTCGGGATGGATGGCGAGAGTGCGTAGAAGCCGTGTAGGAACAGAGAAAGCCGTGCGCAGCGAAGGACAACGCGCGATGTCTGGGATATCGCGGCAAGGGGTGCGATATCCCAGGCGGCAGAAGGCATGTCCGCTTGGGGGCTGCTCAGGCTGGTCGAAGGTTCAGTTTCTGCGCGGGCGCGCAGCGACGATTCGCGCATGCGCGTTGCACGAAGACGTGGTCGGAGGAGATGAAGACGAGGGGGTTTGGTTGTGCTAGACTTCCACGCGAAGGAATGACACCTGCCAGGCTGGGGGCTCAGGTAGCACCCCATCTCTTCATCGAAAGGGCGGCGGCGGTTCCTGGGCGGCATCGGAGGCCCCTGGCAGCGGGCGCGATTCGTGCGCTGCTCATGGTCGCGCCGTCGCTGGCAGTCGCAGCGCACGCTGCGCGATGCCTGGCGGCGGGCGCAGTCATGGCGGACCCTGAAAGGGGGCGCGGCGCAAGTTCGGCGTCAAGGCACGCTGCCATCGCGCGGGCGCGAAGGCGTGGAGGTTCATTGATCCCCCCGGAGGGGGGAGAGGCCATCTTTTTGTAGAGAACGCGCGGTGGCCATGGAAAGTCGCGAGCGAAAAATGGCACAATGCGCGCAACACATATGGAACCGAGCGGGAGGGCGAGGGGCGGACGTGGCACGGGGGCGACCGGGGAAACGCGGGAGTTGGCGATTCGGAGGAGCCGAGGCAGCATTCGAATCATGCGTTGCGCGAAGTGCAGCCGTCGCAGAGCGCAGCAGGCATCTCGCTGCGACGGCGCGCAGTTTAAGGAGAGCGTCGGCACAGTGCGACGTTCGAGCGGCAAGTGCGCGTCGCCCTTGGATGATATGGCGGAGATGTCGGAATTACAGAGAAGCGCAAAGTTTTGTGAGTTGCCGCGTCTGAAATGCGCGGGGGAGCGTTAGAAGTTGACGCGCGAGCCAAACGATCCGAAACCGAAGTCAGAGGCGGAAACGAATCCACTGACGTGTTGCGCCGCAGGTTGCGGGGCGACCTTTATGGAACGCGGGCCACTTGAATCAGAACCCGGCGGGGCATTACCTGGCGGGGAACGGGGCCAGATTGGCATGCGGAGATGGCAAGGACCTCGGAATCATAGCGCGCATGTGGCAGGCGTGACAGCGCAGCGGCTCGTGCCAAACAAATGCCAAAGACGGCGTTACCCGTGGCGTGTGGCAACGTCGCGCGCGCCAAGGAAGACGGAACCTAAAACTGCAAGTCATGCGAATGATACATGTTCGGGCGACCGCATGGGAGATCGAATCAGCAATGGCGCTACGCGCAACGATTCCTGCACAGATGGGACCAGGAGGGGAAAGCAAAGAGGAAGAGGGCAACCATGACAAATTATGAAAAGGACGAGGGGAGGGGTTCCAGACCGTGGAATATCTCATAGTTTTCGGTTCATCCAGCAGTCCGGCTTGGGTTGTGGGTCAGAGTAGTCAGGGATGTTTCTTGGGCTTTCTTCGGAAGGGGTTCTGGGAATCCATAGGGGGGGGAAGGTAGTCGTAGGGTTTCGTGGGTGCCTCTGGGGAGCCGTTTGGGGGCTTGTCGGGCGGTCCGGCCTCGTGGCCTGTCTTGGAGTTTTTGTTGGAGGGTCTTTGGGGCTCCCCGAAGCGGAGACTTCGACATCTCAGGTCAGGGGTTTCTGTCAAGGCCCCCGCTTAGAGCGCTTCAACGGCATCGTGAGCGGCCGTGGGGTCCTCTTGGGCGGTGTGAGGGCCTTCGTGGCCCGTGTCGGGGCTCTCTTGGAGAACTCTTTGGGCCGCGTTGGGGCAGGAGCGCTTAAAGGCTCACAAGGGGTCGGCTGACTTTGGCCTCCTGGAGTTCCTCTTAGAGCCCTGTCGTGTACCTCAGGGGGCCCTTGGGCCGTCCGGAAGACATCTTCGACCGTCTTGGGGCCATCTTGGACGTCGTGGAAGCGTCTTGGAGGCCACCTTGGGCCATCCAGGCCGTGTTAGAGGGTCTTTGAGGTCATTTTGGGGCCACTGTGGCCGTCTTGGAGATGTGAGCGTGCTGGGTGTTCCTGGCTTTCCGGGTGGCCGGTGGGCTGGGCAGAAACTGGTAGGAATTGAACATACGAAATTCAAGCACACCAGGCCCCCCCGCCCCAACAGTAATAACTACGCCGACGGTTTCCGCTCGAGACTTTCTCGCAGCGTATTCAGGAAGCGTACCAATGTTTTACACTCCTCACGCGTGTCGTGGCCTCACTAGGGGACCCCACCGGAGGCGTCGGGTCAATTTCGGCACGCCTCTCGCACGTTTCCCTGCCCCTACAAGCTCCGCCGAAAGCCGCGGGTCAATTTCGAAGTACCCTTTTACGTGTTCCGTTGTCCAACAGGGTTGACCAACGAAGGCGTCGGGCCCATGTCCGTACACCTTTTGCACATGTCGTGGCTCCACAGAGCGGCCCTACCGAAAGCGTCGGGTCCATCTCGGCACACCCCTTACACGTTCTTGTGGCCCCACGGTTTGCAGTCGAAGTGCAAGAATCCCAACCCTGGACCAAGAAACTTCGGCGGATTTCAGGGTTAGGTTTTTTGTGGTGGGTTTCTGGTGGACCAATTTCCATTGTATGGAGCTTGCCATTTTGTCTTCCCCGCATGACTGCGGCTGCTCGCCGTTCTCTGGCCACCCCGCCGGATCCTAGTGTAAGTGGAGGAATATCCTCCACTTCCTCCAGCTCCTCCCATCCTTCCTACTCCTACTCATCACCCTCCCCCTCCCCCTCCCCGAACATGAATCAAGCTGACGCGGATCAAAGCTCATGCTGAAAACAGCCAACCGGGAACCTCTCTGGCCGTTTTTCCTCTCCCCCCTCGTCCCTCCCCTCCTTCCTCTACTTCCCCTCCTTCCCTCCTTCCATCTTTCACAATTGCTCAATATGAATACTACTCTCCTCCTTCCCCTGATGACGGGTTGGGAGTGTTCGCCCCCCCCCCCGCGTACTGTTTTTTACATAGGATTTCCCGGAGTTGGGTTTTCGCTGAGGTGCCGGCCTCATTTTCGGGCCCCGCTCGTTCCGAATCGTGCTCCCGCTGCAGCGCTGGCCTCATCTCCGTGCTTCCGCTCGTTCCGAATCGTACTCCCGCTGCAGCGCTGGCCTCATTTCCGCGCTTCCGCTCGTTCCGAATCGTGCTCCCGCTGCAGCGTTGGCATTATTTCCCGTGCCATGCCACGGCATGCAATGCAATGCAATGCTAGGTTGCGTTCCGCTTCGCGATGCCAGCTGAAGCTGTGATATGCAGTGCTAAAGTGCCACGTCGTGCTATGCCATGCTACGCTTTGATCTTCAACGCCATGCTATGCAATGTTCTGTTCGGGGCCGCTGTGCGATGCCATGCTTTGCGTTGCAAAGCTTTGTGATGCAATTCTTCACTACGCAACGCCACGCCATGCTGTGACATACTACGCTTTGCGGTGCTATTCTACGCCATGCCATGCCGTGCTCTACAATGCATCGCGTACCCTTTCGGGATAATTGCCCTGCTCGTCATCCGACTGTGCGAGTTGATCTACGCCATGGTAAGGGATGGGAGGGAGGGGTAGGATGTCAGATATGACGCGAGCGCACCTAGCTTGCCCTCCCCCCCTCCCCTCGCCCCCCCTCATATTCTCCCCCCTCTATGTCCCCCTCCTCCCCCTCCTTCCAATCCCTCGCCCTTCCCCTCCTGCCCATCCCTCATCTCACCCCTCCTCCCCCTCACTCGCCCCTCCCCTCCTTCCACGCCTCCTTTCCTCCCCCCCTGCACCCCCGTTCCCCCCCCTTCCTCCTCCCCCCTTAACCCCCCTTCCCTCCGTCCTCCGCCCTCCCCTCGATCCTTCCCCTCCCCTCCTCCCTCCCTGCCCCCTCCCCTCCCCATCCCCTGCCCTCCCCTCGACCCCTCACCACCTCGCGGGCCCCGACGGCCGCCCTGGAGGACGAAGAGACCGCGCTGCTGCGGCCCTCCGAGAGGATCCCTGCCGCAGGCGCCGCGGGCCGGCCTGCCAGACTGCCTCCGCGGCGGGCGTGTCGCCCCAAGTGTCACCTCACGTTTGCTGGGCCCAAGCCTTTGGGTGCCCCCTGGCCCGCTTAGCGGGCGATGGACGGCGCGCAGCACCCCGCAGTTGTGGACAAGAGTGAGGCCGCTGGCGCTCAACCGATGGCAGCCCACGCAGTCTCCTCGGGGTGTATTCGATAGGACAGATTATGTTGTTTTATCGTATCAGCTCGTGAGATACGCAACCTTTTACCTGACTCAGGGCCCCCTGAACATCAAATGGCAATGTTACAGACATATGTGAAGCAACTGCGTGCAACACATCATGCTATGCTAAATCGGCTGAGCTGTGCTAACACACAGGACAACATAGACATAACTCAATATTGACACGGGCGGAAGAAAAGGAGTTAGCACATATTCGTTCAATATCGCACATTGCCAAGGTCAGGGCTCCCCAGAATTTTATCAGGAAACTCGAAACGGGAACATGACCGAAACTGAACAGATAAAACGACGCCAACACCGCGGATCCCCAGCACAAACCAGTATGACTTGAATGTGAAGCTCACCGGCGGTCGCGACTGCGTCATTAATTCCCTACCTAGGCTCTGCCTAGAAGGGTTCTTACCCTGTTTGCAAAGGGCCCGGCAGTGCAACCCGTCCTGGGCGGTTCCTCCGACATCCGCCCCGTGGTTCCCCCAGTGACGTCCTTTTAGCTTAGCGTTGCTTATCTCATCTTAGCTTAGCCTAGCTAAACTTAGCTTAGCTTATCTTAGCTTAGCTTAGCTTAGCCTAGCTTAGCTTAGCTTAGCTTAGCTGAGCCTAGCTTAGCTTAGCTTAGCGTAGCTCAGCTTAGCTTAGCTTAACGCAGCATTAGCATAACCTAGCATAGCATAGCATAGCATAGCATAGCGCAGTAATCATAGCGCAGCATCGTATAGCATATCATAGCATAGCATATCATAGCGCAGCATAGCATAGCATAGCATAGCATAGCTTAGCTTAGCATAGCACAGCGCAGCATAGCATAGCACAGCATACCATAGCATAGCGCAGCATAGCATATCATAGCGCAGCATAGCATAGCATCGCATAGCATAGCACAGCATAGCGCAGCATAGCATATCATAACATAACATAGCATATCATAGCACGGTGCAGCATATCATAGTATAGCATATCATAGCATAACATAACGCAGCATATCATAGCATAGCATATCATGACACACCATAACATATACTATCATAGCCTAGCATACGTAGCGCAGCCTAGCGCAGCCTAGCATAGCATAGCATATCATACCATAGCGCATCATAGCGCAGCATAGCATATCATAGCATGGCATCAAAACAAACGCAAAGCAACATCAGCAACAGCAAAGCAAAGCACACGCAACACAAATCGAACTCTATGTAGATGCATATGTATAGGTAGATGTAGATGTAGATGTAGATGCATGTGTACATGTAGGTGTAGCTTTAGGTGTAGATGTGGATGTAGGTCTAGATGTAGATGTAGGTATGAAGCTGTACTGTTAGTACTACTACTACCGCTACTCCTACAACTGCGACGATGAGGAGAAGGATGAGGACGGCGTTTATCGTTACTATTAATATTGCTCTCCTCTGGGCTCCAACTCCTAGGCAGGGTCGCTCTGGGATAATATTTCTTTAATTTGTCAGCACACCCGGCGATCGATCTATCTCGACGGGCAGAAACATGCAGAAGGTGTGTTCCCCAGAGCACTCAGGCACGAGTCGGCCTCCGCCGACCAAGTCGCTCATGTCGGCCCTGTCGGCCGTCATCCTCCCGTCGGTTTTGCCGATCATCATGCCAAACTGGTTTCATGCCAAAACGACTTCTGGGTACCCCTTCATCTTGTCAAGAAGGCGCCATGAGCGTACTCGGGCAACGGCTGGAACCTCGGCGTGGTAAGATCCTGGTTGTAGTCACGTTTGGACTGGACGAACACGCTGCGTACCTTCTTCTGCTTCGTCGGCCTCGGGTCGGTCCCGGTCGCGGTCATCTTGAGCTTGACAGGCACTGGTTTTGTCTCGGGCTCGTGAGTCTTCTCGATAATTATGCATGTCGTTTTCGAGCTGTTTGGTCGAGTGTCTCCAACACACTCTAGCACGGAACCCGCAGTATAATACCACAAGTCCTATTTCGAATCCGAGAACCATAATTTTTCTGATCCGGTCGTTTCAGTCGGCCACGTCGGTGGGTTGAACAGCTCGACGCCGCTGGGCGTGCACTGTACCACCTGACCTGCCGCACTGCCGCCAGCGCTAGCTGCCAGTGTCGCAACCAGCTTCGCTCCACTTGCGCAAAAATGGCCTGTGCCCTTGGCCTTCACTTCTCCATCGCTTTCATTTGTCAGAGACGGTGTCTCGAGGGTGTCGTGCTGGACTTCGCCAGCGTCGTCCAGCTCCTTCTCGCGTTGCTCCATCGCTCTTTTGGAGAACCTCTTGGCAACCACGAAGTCGGGGCCGTAGTGCAACGCATGCACCCCACGGCGTAGCACGTTTGCCATCATCTGGTGGCCCAGAGCTTTGTAAGACCGTCCGCCATTTGCTGCTGCGTGTTCACCCATTTTTCATGTGGCGCCTATCTTCGTCATCTGCTCGCTCACGATCTTCACCTCGATGGCTGTCCTCTTCTCCACGATGCCCAGGCCTGCCGTCGCTGAGCGCGACGCGACGTAGAGGCATCTCGCGTCCGTGATGAACGGCGACTCTCCCAGGTACATCATTGCTTCTCCGAGCCCCAGGTCGGGTCGCAAGTTCCGCACCAAGTGGTCCTTCACCGTCATCAGTGAGTCCGCGCCCAAAACTGCTGCCTGGGCCTCCGCCGACAGCGAGCTCCTGCACAGACGCTGCAACTTCTTCGAGGCCCACTCCATGTCCACGAAAGGCGCGGGGGTGTCGGCGTTGAGCTCGTCTGCGGGACCCATGCTGACCGCGTGGCCTCCATGCGAGTTGCCGTCGCGTCGGCTCGCCCTTCTCGCGTCGGTGTAGCTCCCAACTCGCAGGCTGCTCGAGGCCTTGTCGAACCCGTTGTACAGCCCCGCGTCCGCGTTGGCCTTCAGAAAGCCAAGATCTTTGTTCGCGTCCGAGAGGTTTTGCACGGTGGCTTGGCCTGTCGCCGAAGCTCGGAATGGCGCTGTAGCCGATGCTATGATCGATCCTTGGGCTGCCCGCCATTGCAATTGTCAGTCCGGGGTCCTGAAGGTCGCGAGCTCCTTCGGCGACAGCGCGCTCGCGGGGTCAGCTTTCCGATGTTTCTCGACGGTGATGGGCTTCACTGCGCGCTGGTGCCCCTCGAACTTGAGGGCCACTCTGTGGGTGCTCAGGAGCTGCTGCACTTCGCCTCCGTTGAAGATCAGACTCGGCCCGAACTCCCACTTGCCGAACTTGAACTTCTCGTCGAGCGCCCCGAGCCGCGCCTGGGAGTACTCGGTGTCGTCAAGCTTCGCGTGGAAGTCCCGTTCGTTCGTCGCGCCCGATGAAGTCGCCCACGCACTTGCCGATCAGGCCGTCCACCGCGTAGGTCTGACCCATCGAAGTAACGCGCGTCGAACGGGTTGTCTGCGACCCTCGCCGGGCGCAGGGGCAACGACAGGCAATTTTCGAATTCGCGGTTCCTGAGCCCGATCTCCTTCGTGACTTCGTCGCAGCGGTGGCGCCAGAGCTTGGGCGACCGCGGGTCACCGGAGCATGGCGTCACCATCTTGAGCAGCTGTCCAGGTTGCAGGCCGACCTGGTGCGAGAGCATCCTTCTCATCTCTTTCGTCGGTCTCGCGCGCGGCTTGAGGCCGCGTGCGCGCGCGCCCTCAGCCCGCGGGAATGCGGACTTCACATCCGCGCTGAACGACCCCCACTTCCTCTGAGACGCGCGGGGCATGACCGCGCGTGGGCCAAGCCCGCTGGGGTCGGCGCCTCCTCGTCGAGCTGTCCCTCGGCGACGTCGCGGCGCACGAACCCTCGGTGGAGTGCGCGCGGGATCGTAGAGGGCGGCAGTCTCCAGGACCCACATCCGCCTCGGTGATGGGCCCCCAGCCGTCGCTGCGATTGAAAATCTCGGGGGTCTCCAGCTTCGCCGCGTAGAACTGGCCCTTCTCCTTGGGCGTCAGCCTGCCCCCCGCGACGGCGGGGGCGCCCGCCCTCCGCGACGGCGGGGGCTTTACTTTTGAAGGCCAACATGTAGACCGTCTCGGTGGATATTCCCGGCACAGGCATCTCGTCGCCATCCTCATCGGCGAGCGCAGCCCCCTCGCTCTGCGGGGCGGGCTTCGCCCGCGACGCGCGGTCGCGCGTGGCCAGCCGGGCCGCGACGCTCCTCTTAGCCGACCCCTCGGTGCGGGACCGGCTAGGCTCCTGCGCAGCGCTGCCAGACGCGCGCGCACTGGCCGTTGCTGCTCCGTCGCCCTCATCCTCGCTGGGCGGTGCCGGCTGCGGATCTCCAGGAGTTGCCGCCGCAGCTGCTGTTGTCGGCCCGTCGGTCTCGCCCGTCTCCATGGGTGCCTGGGCGCCGGACTGGAGCTGCTCACCCATGTCAAACAGGTTGTCGTCTTACTGGG
The DNA here is from genome assembly GCA_963575745.1 of Prorocentrum cordatum. Classification (NCBI taxonomy): domain Eukaryota; class Dinophyceae; order Prorocentrales; family Prorocentraceae; genus Prorocentrum; species Prorocentrum cordatum. The sequence goes on along the minus strand of CAUYUJ010000336.1, from coordinate 1,200,523 downwards.
GCAAGCGCCCCTCCTCGGCGAGGCCCTTCGTCCGCCTGGGCGCGCGCCTGAGCTTCTCGATCGTGCTGGGCGGGCTGTCGGGGCCCTCGCTGCGCCCTTCTCGTTCGCGGGCCTCGCCCGGCAGCTCGGGGCGAAGCTGCTCCGCAGTGCGTCGGTAGATCGCGCGTCCGTGCGTCGCCTGCGCCGCCGAGGCGAGCATCGCGCTGTTCTCGCTGATCTTCGCTTCCGCTGCCACCGCCAGGGCGGGGCCGCCCCGGTGGCGCTCCTCCAGCCCCTGCGCCTGCTCGGGTCGGCAGAAGTAGACCCACTCGCCGATCTCGTAGTTCCCCCTCGCAGGCCCGCTGCGCGCCAGCAGCGCCGCTCGCGCGGCGCGCGAGCAGTTGGCTCCATCCTCCGCTGCGTTCCCCGCGTGCACTTTGCTCCTGCGAGTTCCTCTTGCCTGCGAGTGGTGCTGACGTAGCGCAGGCGTTCCGAGGCAGCGATTTCCCCCCGCGCGCTGGAAGCGGATGATCCATGCGCTCGCTCCGTGATCCGAAGGCTGCGGAAGGTAATGTAAAGCAGGCGCGGGCTTTTTTTATATTTAAAAAAATATGCTCCGGCAGGCCGAAGTCCCCGTCGCAGAGGGCGCCCGGGTTCTTGGGTTGCGCCCCAAAGGCCAGCGCCGCGGCCGAGAACCCGCGCGCGCTCCTCAGGGCGTTTCGCTGGCCGGCGGTCATCCCCGGGGCGGTCTTGATCGAGTCGCCGGGGGATTGCAGATGGCACTTGTTGAGCTGTTCCATCCTGGCAGCGCGGTTCCGCCCCATCAGGCCTAACCTTGCGTGCACCTTTCGGGGCCAGGTCGAGCTCGATGCCGCGCTTGCTCATCCAGTCGCGCGCGCGCTCGGCTGCGCGCGGGCCTCCCATGTCCATCCGCGTCGTCTCAGGTTCGCCGGCCGAACTGATCCGGAGTTTCTCTCATAGTTTTGCCTCCTTCAGGAACGTCTCCTTCGAGATCGGGCAGTTGGCCTCGTAGCGTGCGGCCCCGCTCATAATGGCCAGGGTATTCTTTCCCTTTTCCATCCACGCGATGCAATGCGCGTCGGCGCAGACCACCTCGTTGAACCCCTTGGACCTCGGCAGCGCTGCGGCGCGAACCACTAGGTGCCTTTCTCTGCCTGCCCGGGCAGATCTCGCACTGGAAGAGCCCGGCGCACTGGTTCCACTCCGCCGGGGCACCCGCGTGCTGCAGGGCAACCGCCAGCGCTGCGTTCGAAGGGCGTCCCAGACTGACATGCGCGCATGACCGCTCGGACCGTCGACGCGTTTAATCGCGCCATCAACTCCTGCATCTTGTCGGCGCACTCGATGGTGCCGACGTTCTTCTAGACCTCCTCGGCCGCGCCGGTGTCGCCGATGTCGTTGGCCATGCCCTGGTAGGCGATCAGGTGGGCCATTATCCTCGCCATCGGTCGCGTGCAATTCTGAGCCTGCTGGGCGAGCTTGCCCGGCAGGGTCGCGTGGTCCTCCGCGCGCGCGCATGCCAGGTTCATGTGATTAATGAATTCCTTGTTGGTCGGCTGCAGCTTCGCGTCCGAAGCTGAATTCTTACTCCTCCTCCTCCTCCATTTTTTCTCCCAAAAGGCGGCTTAAGTAGCACTGTGTGCGCGCGTAAGGACTTGCGCGCCGTGCGCGGGGGCGTGCGCGCATCTGGGGGTGCGTATCTGGGGGCGCGAGGAGAGCCCGAAAAGGGGCGCTAGGCGGCCCTGCGGCGGGGCTTCCCTGTCCGATTTTTGGTTTCGGCAAACCGCCCGTGACGGACGGTTTGCTTGGGTGCAAACCGCCCGTCACGGGCGGTTTGCGTCACGGCGACCGCTGGGTTCCAAGACGTTGGACACGGCTCCAAAGAGAGGCCCGAGACAGCCCAGGGGGGCCCCAAGTCGGCGCAAGAGGGCCCCGAGATAGCCCGAGGGGACCCAAGAGCGGCTCAGGCGGGCCCCAAGAGTGCCCACAGGGGGGCCCAACACGGCCCCGTGGGAGGGTTTCCCACTCCGATGTCTGCTCGGGGCAGCCGTCGCGGCATTTATTTCGGTGGCCGTCGGACAACGCGCCCGGGTAACCTTCGGGAACACAGTCGGGGAGCCCATTGGAGCAACCGCAGGGGCCATCATCGGGACGCCCCCCGCGTAATCATGTGCGACGGGCGCGTCCGTTCTGGGCGCCTCGTGGGTTCGTCCCAGGGCTTGCCAAGGGCCCCGCGCGAGGCCGAGTGGGAATCTCATGCAGGCCCCCGAAACCCAAGTGAAGAATCTGCTCTGGTAGGCGGCTGCACGCGTAACGATTTTGCGAGGATGTCTCGAGCGAGCGTTATTCCTGCAAGACTGCTGACTGCAGAGAATTTACCTAAAGTTACAGGTGCGTGCGCATCCCCCCCTCGCTCCATTCACACCCCCTCCCCTTCCTCCCCTTCCCTCCCCTTCCCTCCCTTCCCACCCCCTCCCCTTCCCCCGTTCCCCCCATCACTTCCCCCCTTCTTCTCTTATCCCTCCCTTCGTCCTCCCTCACGTCCTCTCTTTCTTCCTCCCTACCTCCCTTCACCCATGTCCCTCTCTCCTTCCTCCCCCCCTCTCTTCAGCCTCCCTTCCCTCCCACCCTCTCCCTCCCGCTCCCTCCTGTCAGACCCCCTCCGCTTCCTTCCCTTCCTCCCCCCCATCCCTTTAGACCCCCTCCCCTGCTCTCCCCTCCTTTCACACCCCGTCACTGCGCGGCTCCTCCCCCCTCCCTCCATTCGCACCCCCTCCCCTCCCTCCCTCTCCCCCCGTTCCTTCACCCCTCTCCCTCACGAAATTATCCTCCCACTGGCTCTCGCGACGGAGTATCCGCTTGGGCCCTCCCCCTCTTCCTCCTTCTCTTCCTGCTCCCGCTTTCATCGAGCCGCGCTTTCGTCATCCAAATGGTATGTCGCATCGTTTGCGCGCCATCTTCGCACAAGATGCGCGTCATTCTAGTTTTCCCGCATCGCCGCTCCCACGTGTTTGCTGGGTCGGGATGCGTCGTCCCTGCCCGCGCGTTCGGCTGTCGCGCGCCTTCTCCGTTTCTCATCTCTGGTTTTCGGCCCAGCGCCGTAGGAGTAAGCAATTGACTATGTATCGTGGGCTTCTGACATGGCATGTCCTCGCCATGAATATTGTACTTTACTCCTAACCTGCACTGATTGAGCCTGCAGTGATAGCCTGGCAACTTCCTCCACGTCTTCGTCTGCCATTGTAGCCCCTGCCACGGGCCTTCCACATGCGCACGTCGGTTTCCATGGTGCTGCTTTCCAGACGCCGTCATGATTGTATCGAGAAGCGTCCGTTCTTCTCGCTCGCTGGCACCATTGCTCTCTGGCTCGCATCTGAGAGATTTCCTCGTTCACGCGCTGGCAGGGGCACCGGCGCTTGCACGGGGGAGCGAAGAACATGTCGTCGGGCTTCTCATAGTCGATCTTTGTCAGGACATCGCGGATCACGGCTGGCTTGGAGAAGTCCCAGCAGTCCGCGATCCTGAATTGGATCACCTCGGTCTGCGGAAACTCGAGCAGCTCCTGCAACAGGGCCCCCTTGTCCACGAAGATCCCCCAGCAGCCGCTTGCGTGGCCCGCGCAGCGTGTCCTCCACGTCGGACGCCGCCTGCTCCAGCGCCAGGGCCAGGTCCGAGTAGGTGTCAGCATCCATCAGGTGGCCTTCCAGGCCCGCGACCTCTTCCGCGCCCAGGGTCTCGTCGTCGCTGCAGATCACGTAGAACTCTGTCCGCGCCTCAAGGTAGAAGGCGTCGTGGTCAGGCGCCGACGAGCCCCGTCGTCGCCTTCGTCGCCCTTGGCCGAATATCTCTCAGTGTCTCTGTCCGTCGAGTCGCTGCTGCTGCCCCCTCTGTCGGCGGGGGCCCCCTCGTTCATGGCGTCGTCGGCGTCGCGCCCAGCTCCACCCAACAGGTCTTTGATGAAATGGCCCTTCTCATCGCGCTCGGACTTCATCCTTCATCCAGCCCTTGTCGAGGAGATCCTTCATCATCAACGTTCCCGCTCGGCAGCTCTGGATCAAGCCCTCCTGTGCAGGGGCAGGCAGCGCGATCGCCAGCGTCGCCCAACCCTCGACGAGATGGATCGCGATCTGCTTGTTGACGCCGAACGGCCACACCGTCAGTGTCACCGCGCGTTTAGCCTCCAGCGTCTCGCCGTCTCCAAATCGGAAGCGTTGATCACTCCTGCCGCACTCGACCTCATGTAGCAACTGCATCGAGCGAAGTAGCTCCTCCCACTGCGCCCGCGCCTTGTCGCCCATGACGGGCCGCGTGGCACCTCCGTCGACAATGCCTTTGCCTACGGTCAGCAGGAAGACCCCCTCGGTCGAGCTGGCGCACTCCAGCGTCTCAACATGCTCCACCATGCGTGCCTCGTCTTCGGGCTCGGTGAAGCCTCCGCGCCTGAATTGCTCGGGCCTCGGGCCATGCTGCTGGGTCGACCCCGCTGGCGACGACACCCTTGCCAAGCGCCCCCTCCTGAGGCCGGGACGTTGTACGTCGTAGCGGGCCAAATCTTTTACCGCGTCCTCTACCTGTGCCACGCCCTTTGCCTTTGCCAGTGACTGGTCTCGCCGTTCGCACGGGTCCTGCGCGGCTGTCGCGCAGGTAGTTGTTCTCGAGCGCGAGGGCGACGATCGGGTAGAATCTTCTGGCCCCGGCGATCTCCGCCACGCTCTTCCTCGCGCCCGCGAAGCTGAGGTAGGCCTCGTCGCGCACCGCATGGGCCTCCTCGACCTCCTGCGGCAGCTCCTCCGCGACGTCGGCCTCCTCGTGCTCATCGTAGTCATGCTCCTCGTCGTCCTCGTACTCTCCCTCCTCCAGGTACGAGTCTCCGTAGCGCAGGCCTCGCTCCCACTCGTGATCGTTCGCGCAGATCGCGTTCTTGTCGGGCATGGTTTCGGCCCCACATTCATCGTGCAGGTTTTCTCCACTTTCGTCCAGCAGAGGCCGCCCACCCAGTGACTACGAACCTGGGCGGCGCCCGATGGCGGAACAGCCGCTCGAGCGAGGAGGTGCCAGCCCGCCAGCATGTCTGGGATCTCCATCCCAACCTCCTTGAGCTTCCTGAGCTCCCTCTTGGGCGAAGGCAATGCCACTTCATCGTCTCATTGTCTTGGCGAGCGAACTTGCCGAAGAAGAGATCTGCGCGGGCTGGCAGCTCGGTCTGATTGTCGCATGTGCCGCACTCGCCCAGCGCCTGGAACAACTGCCTGGAAGCCTCTTCCGTCTCTACCAAGTCCAGGTCTATTTCTTCCGTGGTTTCCGCGGCCTCACCCTGCAGCGAGCTCATGACTAAGAATGCTCCCTCGCTGACTGCAGTGGTGCCGCGCTTCTTGCAGCACCGCTCGAAGACCTCCAGCCTCCGTCGGAAGACCATGTAGCCGTCGGTCCTCAGCAGCTCGTAGCTCGGCGCCGTCTTGGACAGGCCTGCATCTAGTCCTCGCCCTCCTCCGTCCCAGGTGGAACTCTCCTGTCGGGTCCACCAGCCTTGCTAGCCATTTTGATCCGTGTAATTGGCGTCGTCGGCATCCACGCTGCTCGGCGGGGCGCGGCTGCCTTCGCGCCGGGTCGGCGGGGGCGGCGGCGGCAGAGGCTGCCGGCGGGCCGCGCAGCGGCGGCCTGGCTGGGGGCGGCGCGCGAGGCGCGCCGTCTGGCATGGCGGCGACGGAGGAACCGGAGAACGTGGATCTTCTGCTCCGCTACCGATATCAAACGATTGAAGCGCACGAGGTCTCTTCGGGATGTGTTCGGTGGAACAGAGTATCTTGATAATCGTATCAGCTCGTGAGATACGCAACCTTTTTTGTTCCTGACTCAGGGGCCCCTGAACATCAAATGGCAATGGTACCGACATATGTGAAACAACTGCTTGTACCACATCATTATATGCTGAAGCTGCTGACATGTGCGAACACACGTGGCAACATACGCATGACTCGATATGCCAGGAGTTCTGTTGACAGGTGCGGGGTGGTTTGTGGGGGGGGGCGCGGGAGGGGGTCGCGGGGGGGGTCGCGGGGGCGACGACGACAACAACAACGACAATGACAACGACAACGACAACAACACCAACAACATCATCAGCATCATCATTATCAGCCACAACTATAATGTCAATATTGTTTGCTTTTATCTGCTCGCGGACCAGTCACCACTTATGTCTTGAACCCTCGATGCCCGCCCTCTTTGTCTTCGATCGTGCACTCTTGGGTGTATATACTTTTCTTACCTGCAACGTGTACTTCCTGTAGCCCCTAAGGCAGAGGAAGAGAGGATGTATGGAAGGAAGGGGCAAGGGGGAAGGAGGAGGATGGAACACGAGCGGGGGCTACGAGCAGAAACAAATGGCAGAACCAGACGGGCAGATCCGGCAGGTAGACCCTACCAGGCGGGTCGGGAAGGAGGGCCCAGGTGGCCAGGTCGAGCAGGCGTGTCGCTTAAGGGTGCGTCCTGCGTGAATCGCGAGGACGTCTCGAGCGACAGCGCGATCCCCAAATACATCGTGAGGAAGTCCACAGCGAGAGCGTGATTCCTGAGTGCCGAGGGCGCGGCATCTGAACACTGGCGAACAATCCCCACGCGAGAGCGCAATTCCTGCATAAATTGTGAGGGGGTCCCGCGCGAGAGCACGATTGGGGAATCAATTGCGAGGAAGTGTCAATCGGGAACCGTTGTTGTTGTTGTAGTTCGGGGGCCACCAATCCAGTTTGGTGACCCTATGCTTCCCCTTGTAAAAAATGGAGGGTGCGAGCCTGGGGAGAAGCACGTGAAGAATACAACGGTTACCAGGGGGTAAAGCCCAACAGCAATTATTATTTTGAAGGGGGAATTCAACAACAACACCAATCATGTTAAGTCTGTTCGCTTCTATCTGCTCGCGGACCATTCAACGCGTATGTCCCAACCCCTCGATGCCCGCCTTCTCGGTCTTCGATCGTGCCCCCTGGGTCGTATATATTTGTCTTAGTTGCAACGCGTATTTCCTGCAGCTCCTGAGGTAGGAGAAGGGAGGACGTATGTAAGCAAGGGACAAGCGAGAAGGAGGAGGATGGAGCACGAGAAAGAATAGCAAGACGGGGGCCTGGAGCAGACACAACGTGGCAGAACCAGACGGGCAGATCTGGCGGGTAGACCCTGACAGGCAGGTCGGGAAGGCGGGCCCAGGCGGCCAGGTCGAGCAGGCGGATCGCTGAAGCGTGCGTCCTGCATCAATCGCGAGGAAGTCTCCAGCGACAGGGCGATTCCCAAATACATCGTGAAGACATCCACAGCGAGAGCGTGATTCCTGAGTGTCGAGGGCGCGGCGTCTGAGCAAATGGCGAGGAAGTCCCACGCGAGAGCGCGATTCCTGCATACATTGCGAGGGGGTCCCGCGCGAGAGCGCGATTGGTCATCAACTGTGAGGAAGTAGCAGGCGGGAGCCGCTGCTGCTGTAAACCGGGGGTCAAACTCAGTTTGGTGACCTGTCGTTTCCCCTGGCAAAAACCGGGTGCGAGCCCAGGGCAGAAGCATGTGACTGTAACGAGTACAAGTCTTATCAGAAGGGGCGGATCAACAGTATGTATGATTTTGAAGCGAAGAGCCAATGACAACAACAATAACAACAGCATCACCACCAACAACAGCAATGACACCACCAACATCAACTACAACATCATCATCATCATCATCATCATCATCATCATCATCAACACCAGCAACAGCAAACAACCATATTCCGGACCACGGATCCAATTTCGTAATGGTGTAAGGGGCACGCGTGCCCTGGCTCTCGCACCATCCGCGTACGACGGCGGCGGGGCAGGAACGCCAGGGAGGGCAGGGAAACTCGGTACTTGCCTGAGCAGTGCGGCACGCAACCGCAAGGCTCACGACTGTAACATACATCGCCCCTCACCCTGCCGGGGCAGTCTAAACCCTTTTCCCGTCTTCACATTCTGCCTCTTGGCAGCTGGGGCGATGGAAGGCTCTCCGAGCACACCCGGCATGGATCGTCCTGCAGTTCCTCGCCCTCCACCTCCTCTGCCTCCACCTCCTGTCTGCAGATATTTCTCTGCTGCTGCACCTCCACCATGACCTCCTCCTCCTCCTCTTCTTCTTCCTCTCCCCCTCCTCCGCTAAGCCGTCCCAGGCCCAAACGGGTCTTGCTACCTCGAACTTTGGGACGGCGCTCTGAGGTAACGGGCCAAGTGGCTCGGCCCCTCTCTCTCCAGATCCGACACGCCTCTGCCATGGCCCGCGGCGGTGGAGGCAAGGGCGTCGCTGGAGCGTGGGGCGCCGTGCTCGGAGACGGCGGCGGCCAGACCCCTGCCTTCGAAAGGAAGGGCAAGGGCCGAGGCGGCGGCCGCGGCGGCGGCGGCGGTGGCAAGGGCAAGGCTGACCCTGCCCCATGGCGCACCCGCCGTCCCCCCTCCCGCCGCGCTGAGCGAGAGTTCGAATGGAGGTGCGCGTGGTGCTACTGTGCGCGCAACCTCGACTCCACGGCTTACTGCAAGCATTGGGGGGGAGTGGCGCACCGAGGCCCCCACCCAAGTGGCTGATGATGCCCTCGGCGGCGGCCAACCGAGGAGGCGTCCATCCGTTCCTCTTGCTGCTGGTATTGCTGGGACTTGCAGGCGTCGGTCCCGGCCTCTCGATTGGCGAGCTCAACCAGCTCGTGCGACCCGCCGAGAAGGCTGGAGATGCACACGTTGCTGGCCGATGCAAGCAGTAGCTACAGTCCAAGAAGGTGTGCGACCCTCCCCCACAGCAGCGGATCACAGATATTGGTGCTAAGGACGCAGAGCTCGAGGCACGCCTGGACAAATAAGTACAGAAGCTCGAACAGTACCAGTCCTGGGTCCATCAGCAGCTCGCCGCCGTCACCGAGCTCACAGAGCGGATGTCTCACGCTGGTGCAGAGTACAAGGCAGCTGTTTCCACCCTCGTCCAGCCGCAGAGGTCAGGCTCGCAGCCCCCTACCAATATGTCCATCAAGGATGTGGTCGACGGCAGAGGGGACATTCTCGAGCTTATTGACATTGACTCATACTTCGACGTCGAGGGGTATGAGTGTTCTGATGAAGACCGCAATCATATTCGCAGCAGGCGGGGCCAGTTATGCGAGCAGCTCCAAGACATCGCCAAGGGCATCTTCAGCGGCGCCACTGGCAAGATGGAGGCCATCAAGGCCGACCACGCAGCGAACATCGCCCGCCTCACCAAGAAGCGGAAGGTGCCAGATGACGACGGTCCCGCAGGTGTTTCAGGCCCTGGAGCTCGAGCGCCATATATTGGCGCGGAGTCGGACACCGGCAAGGAGAAGCAGATCGGTCTCGTGGCGCGCGCTGACGATCCACCACCATCCCTAGCAGCTTCCAGGGCCCCTGCATCGACCGCGTCGCCTGCGACGCGTGGCGCGCGTGATCGTGCCGCCTCTACTCCTCGTCCCCCTGCTGCCCCGGCGGCTGCAGTCAGCCCTGCCTAGGAGCGGCGGGGGGGCCGACACATTTCTTTGCAATTCACAGCTGGTGGCTGGCCTTGGCGGCAGGAGAGCGCACGGGCGCGCGTGCGCCGCGGCTGCCAACGCCGCCGGCGCCGATCGCAGCGCCGCCTGGCCCAACCAACGTCAACGGCGAAGGTCGCCTGTGCGAGAGCCAGGCTCAGTAGTATATCGCAGCGTTGTCTTTCCGAGGTTTCCGCGGCCCAGGCCCCTGGCCCGCGCGAGGTCCCTGACCGGGCCCCCGTCGCCTAGACCTCTGGAGTCCTCGGCCAAGACTCTTACTAACTTTAGTACTGATGCGGCGTGGGCGCGTGCCAAACCCGCCCAGCATAATTTTTTGGTCACCCTTTTCCGCCCCCTGGGGAAGCTCAATTTTCCATGACAGCGGAAACTCTCAAGTGTACGGCGTGGTCTTCTCTGCAGAGGTGGCCCCCGCATTGCACCTCGCACGTCATCTTGCTGCATGAGCACCACCCTCGACTGGGAGGCGAGCATGATCGCGCCTCGTCTTGGGCCAAGGTCCACGGGCGGCAAATCCGACCCGCGCCTGCCCCCCCCCCACCCCACCACCGCCGCCGCCACCGCCGCCGCCGCCCGCCGCCGCCCCCGCGCCGCGCCGGCGCGCGCGCGCACGCACGCACACGCACCACCGCGGGGGGGGGCGTCGGCTGGAGTCGGCGTCGTGGTTCGTGATTTTCTTGGCCTTCGACCCCCCGTCGGGAGGGCGCGTTCTCGCCCCGCGCAGGGCGGTGGGCGCCGTAGTCGACATTCCAGGTGGAGACGTCGCCTGCGTCTCCAGCCTCTATTTACACCGCTCGCAGGGGCTCAGTGACACGAATGTTGGTCTCGTGTCTCATGTGGCCGCCGCGTTGGAACTTTGGGCTGGGCCATATATTATTATGGCCGTTTTCAATATGGAGCCTTCTGTGTCTCAGGAATATCAGTTCGCCAGGTCGCGTGGGTGGCGCGCTGCGGTTCCTGAGGCCGCTTCTGGATCCTGCTTATCCTCAAGCGGGGTGCGTCTAATGGTTTATTGTGTGGTCACCAGTTGGCCCCCACAGGGCTTATCCAAAGTGCTCGTCGAACATGCTGCCGCGCTCGCCCGTCTCGCTGGAATTATATCTGCAGCTGGCGCAGTTATACGGACTGAATTTCCGCCGACCCCCGCCGACGCCTGCGGGCCCCATTATTGGACCTTCACCGCGGCCTCCCAACTGTGATCGGGCTCGGGCTCCGGGACAACAACCAGTGGATGTCGTCGATTCTGGAAGGGCCCAGCGTGTCCAGAAGCTGCTAGATGCTGCCCGCATCTTGGGCCAACCTCTCGGGGCGGGAGCTGGCCAACACGCGAGGCGCCGACGTGCCCTGTGTAGGGTCGCAGGGCAAGGCCCCGCAGATGCATCGGGCGTTGGTACTCGAACAGGACAGGAAGCCCCCAGCTCGCCAGCTTGACTTCCACGCCACCAGGTGGTTACATCTGAAGTTCAGCATGTACTTCCCTCCTCTCAATGGCCCAATCAGTGACGGCGGGGGGCAGCAGGTCGGCACCTTGCGAGGCCCGTTGCGGTGCCCCCCCTCTTTCTTGCATCAAGGGTTGCTCCAACATCAGCGTTGGGGCACCGAAGTTCTTGCAGCTGTAGAGCAGCAGCTTGACAAGGGCTACTGCGAGTTGCTTTGCGAACAGCTCGACGGTGCCGCGCCGGCCGCTGAGGCCCTCGCCCAGCGGCAGTCTCTGGCTGCTTGGATGCAGCGGCTTCCGGATAAGGTCGAGGCGGGCGCCAAGAGAGTTCATTCGGCCGTTCGTGGTTTTATTCATTGGGCTGCCACGGCGGCTCTGCTAGCCTCGGGCTCTGTTGCCTGGGCAGTATTCCCGACTTTGGCTGGCAAGGCCCGAATCTCGGAAGTTCCAGGAGACGCCCCACCCTCGGCCCCCCCCCTTCCTCGGCTTTCCCCAGACGCGCTTCGGGCCTGCAGTCGGAAGTTCTCTCGGGCGACGGCTGCGCCGATCGACGGCTTCCATGTGCGTCGCTTCGCTTCGTTGCCCGATGCCTCGCTCGACCTCTTGTCCACGCTCTTTGTTGCGATAGAAGCCAGCGGCCTCGCCCCTGCGCAAGCGAGTCTTGCTGCTATGTCTCTCATCGGCGTGCAAGCTGGTGGATTTAGGCCCATCGGCTTCTGCTCTTATATCTACCGCCTGTGGGGGAAAGGGGGGGGGGGGGGGGGGCATGCGCCGCGAGGTGTGCGTGTGTGTGCGTGCGTGTGCGCGTGTGTGTGTGTGCGTGGGGTGGGTGGGGTGGGTGGTGTGGTGGGGGGGGTGGGGGGGGGGATGCAAACAGGCGTTCGCACCTTGCCGCAAGGGTGTTCACCTCTTCCACTGACGCGGCGCGGCGTCAGTCTTTGCGGGGGAGGGGGTCGCGATCCAGGAAGGTGAGGTTTCTGCCGTCTTGTTTTGGGATATTGCCAAGTGCTTTGGGTCGATTAACCTCGACATCCTCTTCCACAGATGTGCCCAACGCAGCATTGACATGACTGCTGCGCGCCTCGTGATTGTGTGCAGCAACGCACGATTCATAACAATGGGACAGGTGGTCACGGGCCCGTTTTATGTTCGGCATGGCATTGTAGCAGGCTGCCCTTCTGCGACGGCGATGATTCGGATATTCATCATCGGCCCACTCGGTTCGGCAGGCATCACTGATAGTGTTTCGCCCGATGTGCATATCGACGACCATGGGCTATCGACTGTCCGCACGTGCTCCGAAGTTGTTTATGACATGTCGGAGGCAGCCACCTTTTTGCACGCTGCCATCGTGGACGACTTAGGCGGCAGCTTTTGTCACGAGAAGGCCAACCTTGTGTCCTCACATCTCCACGTTGCAGTTGCTCTCCGCAAGAAGGCGGGGCTGTGGCTGGCAAGCGCGTCGCTTCTCCTGCAGCCAACCTTGGGATCGACCGCGCTTCTGGACGGCCCCGTCGGGCCCCTCGGCGTTCCAAGGTTTTCCAGCTTCGCATGCTCACGCTGAAGCACAAAACCAGACGGCCGCGAAAGGTCCGGCAGGCATTAGGTAGGCATTCCAGGATGCTTTTCATCGCGGGGCCCCTGCCAGGTTTCAAGTATGGTTGTGAAGTTCATGGGGCCTCTGACAGTGAAGCGGGGGCTGCTCGTCGCGTCGTTAGCCGCTGCGTTAGGCCTAAGGTTTGATCCATCTCGCTTACCTCGGCCGCGGTGCTCGGCAGGGGCCCCGCGACCTATGGCCCCATGGCCCCCATCTTGAGGCACTCCAAGGAGCTCTGGGGGACCCGCGTGCGCACGTTCAGCTTCGCGTTGCCATGGCAGGACTTCGGGTCGTCTTCGGAGGCTGTTTCCTTGAGTCCAGGACCTGGCAATTGGAAGCAGGCCACTGGCCCCACTAGTCCCATGAAGCTTAGCTTGAGCAGGATAGGTTGGGCGATGCCGACTTTCACGGCGATGCGCGACCAGCTCGGGGTAGATTTGCCGCTCGCGCTGGTGAGCCCCGCTCTTTTGAAACAACATCTGGGGCTGGCTGTCCTCCATTTGAGCGCCGTGCTGGTGCTACGCTCCTCCCCCTACTTCAGCAGTCCGTTCGTGCTTGACATGATCAGGTCTACGCCATGTCGCGGCCATCCAGAATTTCGGCTTTCGAGAAGGGCTCGATCACCGCCCTGGCATGTGCTGCAGTGTAGGGGTAAAAACCCGTGCTCGTGCTGCGGGCTATCAATTGGGTGATGTTCCATGTGAGTTATGCGGCAGCGTGGATGGCGCCATCATCCACCGACTATGGCATTGCCCTGCGTGTGATGATGTACGCAGCGAAGTTCTTGGCGCAGATGTTTGTCTTGCTCCTCCCCCCGACCTCGCTGAAGAGAATGATCATGCGCAGTGTCTTATGTAGACGCGCGGGTTGCACGTTCACCCAGGTGATTAGACGGCCCAGGCTCTGGATGCCAGGCATCTTGGACGCGGGGGGCAGACGACGCCAACACCATCCTCAACGGTAGGCTCTATGTAGGCGGTTCCTGCTTTAGAAACGTTTCTCCAGAGCTCTGAAGGGCGGGGCGGCCGGTGGCTAGAATTCAAAGCCGGGGGATGTACAGTGTGTGATGTCGGGCCCCGTCCTTGCGCACTTCCCCAAAACCCCACAGGCTGCTGCATTTGCGGCCTACCGCATGGCATCTCAGTGTGGCGATGATGACAGTCGCATCTTCAGTGACTACCAGAATGCTGCCACCGCGTCTCTCGACCCCATCCCCTGTCGCTTGTTTTTTCGCAGCCCCTTCGCGGGTTTATGCCCCAGACCTTGGGGCCCATAGCTAGCTCTGTCAGTGTGGTTGAAGGACTATGTACTTGAGGGCCCTGAGCTGTATCCAGATGCTCGGGCCCATATGTATGGTAATGATTGTGCTGACCAGGCCGCTCGCCTTGCCGCCCTGGTACACCCGTCTCCAATGTCTGGCGAGGTTGAGCGTGCCGTTCGTGTTGTGCGAACCGCACGTGCTGCGTGTAGGCTGGCAGCCCGTGTCATGTCTCTCTGGCCCAAGTTTGACCCTTTTTCCCAGGCCCCTTGGACCAAACCTCCCTCAGCTCCGAGGCCTCCTCTTCTGGCCTCCCATGACTGGCACTGGGAAGGGTAGGTTTGGGATATGTGCGTCTTGTTTTCGGTGCGCCCGTGGCTCTTCCAGGCGTCTCTGTCGGCCCTGCGGCGGCGCCTCCACCATCAAGGGCCAAATTGACCACAGCTTGTTGACCACGGGGACCGACCGATTTTTTGCGATGTGAATGACGACGCGGGCATCGTTGCATCCTGTCTACCCGTTGCTGCTACTGCACAAGCGGTGGCCAAGCCAGGAAGTTCCGCAAGGCTTTTGTCGGACCGCCCGATCCAGTTGTAAAGGAGACCGTGGTAGACAGTACGCATGGTCACGACTAGTGAAAGGGAGGCGCCCTACGAGTGGCGCCCCACTGCAATCTGGGCCGCTGGTGGACGACGACTCCACCTATTGTGGGACGGCCTTGTTTGTTTGTTTCCTTTAGGGTGGGCGCGGTGGTCCGCCCTCCACCTGGCCCTGGAAGGCGGTGCTGAGCCCTTGTGGTTCCGTCGTCTGTTTGGGGGAGGGGCTGGCGCCACTGGCGCTCGCCCCTCACGCCTTCTGCAGCTGTTTCTGCACAGCGCAGTCTCATCCATGTCCTCTTCGGCCTTCGCCTATACCTCCTCTATATTTGGCACCTCATCCTCTACCTTTGCCTCCGTCCGCTTTCCATCTACCTCCTCAGCCTCCTCGTGTTTCCCGCGCCGCAGCGGATCCCGTTGTGGGTACGGCTGTTGGCCTGTCAGGATGTCAGTGATGTCACGAAACAAAGAAGGGAACCACCTTGCCAGTGCACTGAGTTCTTCCGGTCGCCATTGGTCCAGGCTGCACGCCGATCGCTCTGTTTCCGCTCCCACACGCGCGGTGTCCGTCCATTCCAAAGGGGAAGATGGGTCGGTTGCGGACATCATCCGCGTTTTGTCGATAGGGTGCACAGCGCCGATCCAAGAAAACCGCGCAGACCTCCAGAAGTCTGTTTGGTTAATGTGTTCGCTTTGCGGCTGGAAAGTTTCGTGCAGTTGTGCCAGAGCGGGCAGACGTGAGAATTGCTCGCTTGGGACGGGGACGACAAAACAGAGGGGCACAACTGCGACACCAAGAGGACATGGGGCAAGGGAACGTGGAGGAGCTCCCCCCCTCCCTGTTCCCACCCCGGCCTTGCCTCCTCAACAATTTCACATGGTGGATACTACTCTCTTCTCTCTCGCCGACCCTGTTCAGAAGATGCCCCGCTTTCTCCGCGTTGTTTTTCAGCCTGGAGTTTTGCATGTCTTTTGCATGTTACAAGTCAGATAGTTTTCACTCCTTCGCATTGGTGTTCCTGTTTCAGCGCTGGCCTCACGTCTTCGCTCTTGGTTCTGTAGAATCGGGTTCCCGCCGTATTAGTGTTGGTCAAATGTCCGCGTGTTCGGTCATTCCAATTGGCTGCAGCGCTGGCCTCATTTCCGCGCTTCGGTCCTTCAGAGTTGTGCTCCCGCTGCCGCACTGGCGTCATCTCTAAATTGTCGGTCCTCCAGCATGTCTGTCCAGCTGTACTTTTCATGCAGCCATTGTGCACGTCAATGTTATGTCATGTGCCGCTGTACTGCAATTCCTGCGTTGCTCTGCAATGCTGTGATATGCCGCGCTGAGCTACGCAGTGCCATGCAATACCATGCAATGGCAACGGCATGCTATGCAATGCTATGTTATGCGCAGCTATGCGATGTCATGCTATTCGGTGATGCTATTCGGTGCAATGCTATGATGTGCAATGCGTGACTACGCAATGCTATGCCATGCTATGCATCGCATGCTCTTTGGGAATCGCTGTCCTCTTCGGCATCCGACTGCGAACAGAGCGGGGCCCTAATACATGCCAGTGTAGTGGCTGGCAGGAAGGGTAGGACTTCACATGTGTCGCGAGCGCACCTGGCTTGTCCCCCGCCTCTCTTTCCCACCCCGCCCCCGCCGCTCCGCCGCGCAGGCGGGCTCTTCGCCCGTAGCGCGACGCGCGCCCCTTTTGGCGCCACGCGGGCGCCCCGCCCCTCCGGGGAAGAAGGGATGAGGAGGGGAGGGAGGAGGAGGGAGGGAGGAGGAGGGAGGGAGGAAGGAGGGAGGGACGTGAGGGAGGGAACAACGGAGGGAGGGAGGAAGGGAGGGAAGGAAAGAAGAGAGGAAAAGGATGATGATGAGGAGGAGGAGGAGGAGGAGGAGGAGGATCAACGATACGGTGTTGCGTTTTGTGGCCCTACTTTCGGCCTCTCGAGGCCTCCTGGAACGTGTGGAGTGGTCTCGTGTTGCTCCCAGCCCTGAACGACCCGTGCATGTTCAGGTGTGAGGAGGGAGTCGGGGGAGCTGGCAGGATGTGAAGGGGATGGGGACCAGCAGGATGATGAGAAAGACGAGTAAAGCTCATGATTACGATGAGGATGGTCAGACGAACGAGGAGCAGAACCAGCAGGAGTAGGATTAATGGGGGGCCACATGCGAACCCTACCCATACCCCCTACGATTTCTGAGGGGGAGTGTGGGGGGTTCACTTCGTACGGGAGCTCCCGATCGAAGTGAACCCCACCCTCCCCCTTCGAAAACGTGGGGGGTAGGGGCAGGGTTCGCATGTGGCCCCCTAATTAGGAACAGGAGAAAAGGGTGACGGGGGAGCAGGGGAGCACGGACCAGGGAGGAGGATGCAGGACGGCGGATGGGAGAAGTAGAAGGAGAGAGAAGAGGATGGGGGAGGAGAGGGAGGGGGACGCCGAGGGAGACAAGGCAGGGAGGGAGGAAGGGAGGGAGGGATTGAGAGAGAGGGAGAAGGAGGGCGACGAGGAGGAGAATGACGAGGCTGACGAGGAGCGGGAATCTGTGAGGAGGCGTCGGATGAGGAGGGGGAGGAGGCCGGAGGGGGTTGATGAGAGGACGACGGTGGAGGGAGGAGGAGCAGGAGGAGAAACGGCGGGAACGAAGGGAGATTGAGGGGCTGGGAGGAAATTGGAATCGAGAGGGGGGTCCCTCTTGACGCCTCTCTCCTTCTCGTCCTTCCTTCCTCCCTCCTCCATGCACTCGTCATTATCATGAGGCTTCTTATTCGTCTAGGTATCCAGCTGTCGTCATCCTGATCTCCCTCGCCCGCTGATTGCTCCTCATCGTGCTTCCCTTCGCCCCTCCGAATCCACAGCATTGTCTCCACTGCATCACCAGACTCCACATGAATGATACCCCTGTCCTCCTGTTCCTTCTCTTCCTTCTGTTGCTCTCGGTGTTGCTAGTGGCTCTCCTCCGCCCATGTTCCTTGTCTCTCCTCTCCCTGCTCCTCAGATTTCCGCGTGGATCAAATCAAACCGAGCTGTTCGAATCAAAGGTTGGCGATGAAGGTATAGTGATACGCGGGGGCCAATCAGATGCTCTCCCGTGTCGCATTCCCCTCGCGTTAGCCGACGATGATGAACCTGACGATACGATAGGTAGTTGCGGGCAGCCGCTGAAGACCATTTAGTTGGTTAGGCGCAGCAGGGCTGTCGACTGCAACGGCGTTCGTGTTCTGAAAGCTCCGCGTTGGGCTCGGCCCCAGCTTCGTTGACGGCAAACGCATGGCGAGCACTTCTTGACGCTTCGCGTATCCTCATCAGTTCCGTCCCACGCTGCGCTCCATCCGGGCTCCGTCCCGGCCGTTCAGGCAGGTCTACGCCGTCATCTCGGTTCTTGCTCAGCTCACCTGGCTGGTATCTGCCGTTGGCACGCGCTTGGCCGTGGCGCCCCGCTGGCGATTCGACCATCGTTTACCTCGCCTTCGCGACCACCAGACGCGTGAGGGGTGTGGGCAGGAAGCTCGCTTACATTCTCGCCTTCACCGAGTGGTCCACGCCGCAGGGCGTACACCGAATTCCCTGGCATTTTGCTCAGGGCTGAACGATGCCTGAGCTTCCCTGGGTGCCCGTCAGCCAGTCAGCCCTCACCCTGCTGCCCCAGCGGCCGCCTTGTGAGCTGGCCCGGTCGGCCCGTTCCGCGCCTTGCAGCTAATTAGGTCTGTTTCCGTGCCCCGGACAGCTTCTGTTGCCGCCTGCGCTCTTCGCTCGCGGCCGCGACCGAAAAAGAAACAATCCCCATCAGACCGTAGCCTTTTGGCTCAAGCCGCTCTGACCCAAGCTGCGTGCCGTCAGGAGGCCTCCGCCCGTTCCCTCCCTTCTTTTGTTTCGCTTTTCCCCTTCATTTCCGCGATGAGCGCGTGGTTTTCTGGCGGGGCCTGGTCAGAGTGGCAGGGCCCACGTGGCTGGCACAGTCAAGGGTTGGCACAGCCAGCATGGCCCCCCACATGATACTCAGCGAAGTTGGCACAGCCAGGATCGGCACAATCAGCATGGCCGCGTATTCGACTACGCCATCACAGTCTGGGCAGCCCGCCGCGCGAGACAGCGCGCGGCTCGTCAGCGAGCAGACCCATATATTTTTCCGTCTGGACCAAGATGTGACGCTTCGGCGGCCCCGCCCGCAAAAACGATCCCGCCACAGATTGCGAGCCCGAGGTCGTCGCTTTTATCTGCCAGCATGGTCTTGGGATGCATGCGTCGAGCTTCGCTGGGCATGGCTTTGAGCGCGTGGCTGAGGTACGGCTTATGAGTCATCGACGCGTGCGCGACAAAGGCTTGCGACCTGGTCATTGCATACGGCTTGCTACAGCACTGGCCCAGCAGGCTGCAACTGAGCAGGGAGCCTGTGTCGACACTCTGCTGGAACCGCCTGGCTCGCGCGGCTGTCCAACAAAGCTGCCCGGCTGCGTGACCACGACGCACGCCCTGCGCGCCGACGGGTGGGCTGGCGCCCCACCTACGCAGGGCGTTTCCCTTGGGACTGACGTTTCTGCTCTCCCCCTGCCTATGATTCCTCGAGATGCGACAGTTAGCCGCCCACGCCGGGAAGATCGTGAAATGGGCCGCCTCCGCAGGGAAGAGCGCGAAGATGGTCGCGAATCGCAGGGGGGGGGGGGCAGGAAGAAGTCAGGGGTGCCTTGCCCCGACCGCCCTGCACAACCCACGGGCAGCGCGACCTCTTGGCACGCCCAGCCGCCTCGGATTCCAACGGGCTCTGCGACGGTCAGTCGCCGCCACCGGGAAGAATGCGACGATAGTCGCGAGTCGCAGGGTGAGGGGCAGGGGCAGACAGAGAGGGCTTTGCCGACCGTCCGACACAACCCGCCGGCAACGCGACCCTTGGGAACACCCGGCCGCTTCGGGCTCCAACAGACTCTGCGATGGTCGTTCACCTGCGCGGGGGTGATCGCGCACGGGGTCGCGAGTCACAGGGGAAGGGGCAGGGAGAAGACAGAGAGGACCTTGCCGACCGTCCAACACAATCCACTGGCAATGCGACCTCTGGGAACACCCAGCCGCTTCGGATTCCAAGAGACTCTGCGACGGTCAGTCGTTTCCACCGGGAAGAGTGCGAAGATAGTCGCGAGTCGCAGGGTGAGGAGCAGGAAGGCAGAGAGAAGCTTGCTGACCGTCCAACGCAACTTACTGGCAACACGACCCCTGGGAACACCCAGCCGCCTCGGATTCCAAGGGGTTCTGCGATGGTTAGTCACCTGCACCGGGAAGAGTGCGACATGGGTCGCGAGTTCCAGGAGGAAAGGCAGGGAGAAGACAGAGAGGGCCTTGCCGACCGTCCAACACAACCCACTGGCAACGCGACCTCTGGAAACGCCCAACCGCCTCGGATTCCAAGAGGCTCTGCGATGGTCAGTCGTTTCCACCGGGAAGAGTGCGAAGATAGTCGCGAGTCGCAGGGCGAGGAGCAGGAAGACAGAGAGAAGCTTGCTGACCGTCCAACGCAACTTACTGGCAACACGACCCCTGGGAACACCCAGCCGCCTCGGATTCCAAGGGGTTTTGCGATGGTTAGTCACCTGCGCCGGGAAGAGCGCGATATGGGTCGCGAGTTGCAGGAGAACGGGCAGGGGGTAGACAGAGGGGGCCTTGCCGACCGCCCAACACAACCCACTGGCGACACGACCCCTGGGAGCACCCGGGCGCCTCAGATTCCAAGAGACTCTGCGACGGTCGGTCGCCTCCACTGGGAAGAGTGCGAAGATAGTCGCGAGTCGCAGGAGGAGGGGGGCCCACCACTGGGGAGGAGACCATCGAGGGAGCGGCGGAGTTCCTGGAGGAGAAGTGCGAGGACTCGGAGAGCGAGAGCACCCCGGAGGACGACCTGGGCATTGTGGTGGAAAGAACAACGGGACTTCGGAAGACGAGGCCGCAGTCCGGCGAATGGTGGACAGAGGGCGATTCGCTGCTCTCCGCCCCTCCCTCCCACGTCCACCAGGGGCCCCCGCGCCCGTGCATGCGACCGGCCCGCTGCAGGCCCCGCCCGCTGCAAACGCGGGCGCGCCGCCTCGGCGGGCGGGATTTGCCCGCGAGATCACCCCTGCGCCGGCGTCGCCTTCGACGGACCGCGCGGGGCCACAGGGCGACGGGGGCCCCCAGCCGCCGCCCGCCGCTGACTCCTCCAGCCGACGGCGACCCAGTGTCCGAACTGCGCTGGCCCAGCGGAAGACCACGCCGACTCCGACGATCACCGCTGCCACCGCTACGACCGCCGGCGCTGACTGGCCCCTGCGCGCCGCCTGCCCGCGGAGACGGGGCGGGCTTGGACGCGTCGCTCACTTTGCCCTCGCCCCCCAATGCGAGCGGGCCCCGTGCGGGCGCAGAGCTGGGCGCGGGCCAGGCAGCGGAGCAGTCGCCTGACGTCTGCCTCGGGGGCCGGGGCGCTCGCGGACGACCCGCTGGCCCTCGCGGAGCGGGTCGCAGCGCGGCAGAGGGCGGGGGGGGCGCGCCAGCGGCGTGACTTCTGTCGCGCCAACAAGGCGATAGGGGGGGCCCTGGCACCTGCGACCCCGCGCGCCTCGAGCCCGGCGTCCTCCGCCGGTTCTTGGCGCTCACGGGGAAACGCCCAGACTGCGACGACTATGTCGAATTGGCCTTCGCCACGATGAGCCGCCGTTCTCTAATGGAGCGCGTTCGGGGCGTCATTCGCTTGCCCCCGGATAGCCTCGCACACTGGGGGCGGCGCACTACCGACTACAGGAAGCCTGGCAAAGGCAGGGCCCAGCCCTACAGTGCACCCGTGCACGTCATCGTCGCATTCATGCGCGCTCGCGCCGGGCACGAGAGGACGTCGGTTTACGTCCCCGTGGGCGCGGCGGCGCCCTGGGGTCCCCACCTACGCTGGCCCGCTCCACTTAGGCCTGGAGTGCCTACCTCGGCCCTGGGAGCCAGCCTGGCGCGCTGCCCTCCCCGCGCTCAGGAAGTCCTTCGCCGCCTTGTGGCTGCGCCTTCTTGCGCCGCGCTTTCGAGTGTGGGTGGCGCGTACAATTGAGAATTTGCTACGTGTGTCTGGAGTTCCTGAAGGGCCCAGCGATCACCTGCCACCCCCTCCTCCCGTCGGCCCCTGTGTCCCCCGGGAAAGGTGGCTTTATTATTTCCACTCTAAGCCTGGCGCGCCCACCGCGGCCCCGGGGGCCAGCCTGGCGCGCTGCCCCCCCCATGCCGGGATGTCGTCGCCGCCTTGCGGCTGTGCCATCCTTCACCAGGCTTGGCTAGCATGGATGGCACGTGCGCCTGGTCACGGGGAGCGGCGCGCACCGTGGAGTCAATGGCCCACCGCGGCAAATTGCCCCCCCCTCCCCTCCCGCTGTTTTTTCCAAGGCTGCGACGGTTAGTCGCTCTTCTCCTCCTGCGGCCCCTGCGCCCGCTAGCCAGCGCCGCGGAGACCAGCAGCTCGGCGACGAGTACAAGTGGGGCGAGCAGCGCTACGCTGACGAGCACAATAAGGCCCAACACCACTGGCCCAAGCACTACGGGGCTGAGCAGCACGTCGCCGACCAGTACCGCCAAGACAAACGGCGCGGCAACGAGCAACAATGAGACTAGTAGCACGTCATTGATGAGCACCTCTGCTCCAGCGCATCGGAGTCCAGGGGCGCGTCGCTGACCAGCGCCACCGCGACAAGCAGCGCGGCAACGATCACCAGAGAGTCGCGCAGCACGGCGTTGCTGAGCACACCGGGGCCCAGTCGCGCAGCACGTCGCCAAACAGTGCTACTGGGACAAGCAGTGCGGCAACGTGGCCTGGCACTCTCACCTCAGCTACCTGGGGCGCCCCGGCGCACAGGGTACATGGTCGATAAGAGCACGTCGCTTACCACCGGCGGATGACCGTCTCCGACTACCGCAGGTTAGAGTCGGACGTGGTCGACAGCAAGGTGGATAATCACCTCCTCCACCACCGGCGGGTAACCCTGCTGCGCGACCGCGACTACCAGACTGGCCACGTATCGACGTACAACTGAGTCTACAACAATTACGAAGCCTTGCCCCCAGCGTGGTAACACGCGAACTGCGGAAGTTACACTTGCGCTGGTTCTATGCGAAAGAGCTTAAGATGAGACTCACCTCCAGCCAGATAGGTCTGGACAACGCCAGACTCAACCTGATCGAAGGTGTCTGCGACGCATGTCGGGGGTGCAGAGCTTGGGACTAGCATGGGCACACTGTTACGCCCTCCACCGCACCGCCTGGCACATTTAATGCGTAAGTGGAATGTGATCTGATGTTCTACAAACAAGAACATAACATCTTCCATATCATCGATCGCTGTATACGATATGCTACAGGGGTTGAGATACCAGGCAAGACTATGACAAGCATCCTGGATGCATATCATCAGTGCTGGATGCAGTTTGGACCTGCAAAGGTACTTTACTCCGACGGAGAGGGCGCCCTTAACAACGACGCTGTGAAATCAGTCCTCAAGGCAAAAGGCATTGAACTTAGGATACGTGCGCGTGGACAGCACGCTACGACGACCGAAGACAGAAATGACATCCTGCGCCATCTACTTCACGTCATGGAAGTTGAACTCAATAGGTTGGACATACCTCTTGTGTTCACACGGCTACTGCACGAGGCGATGTTCGCCGCCAACGCGTTCACCTTCTATAGCGAGGTGTCTCCATGTAGCGCTCTGTTTGGACGGCAACCAGCAATGCTTCCTGGCCTACCTGTCCTGGACCACGAGCAGCCGACGGAAACGTCGGACCATTCTCGTGCGCAGACGATACGCAGGGCATGTATTGAAGCTATCTCACAGGCCACAGCAGTAGCTATGACGAACCGTGCCTTACGCACTAAAACGATTATTACTGGTCAGCACCGATGAAGAAGACTTGGTCGAGTATCATCGCCCCGCGACCACGGAGGATGACTGGGGAGGCTGGGATGGCCCATTTCCCAGCTGCTTAGAATGATCCCGAAAGGGTCAAGCCATCATCCGAGTGGGCAATCGGAATGTTCAAGTACAACACGGCGATGCAAGACATTCACAATATATTGAAGCTTTGATCGCTCGAGAGATTGGCTCCGACAGCACGGCACTACGCACAGTGTTGACATTCGTGGCCAGTTTATAAGCGGGGGGACCTGCTCTGACCTTTGGTTATGTGCCGACCCAGAATGGGGCGCTTCAGATGACGAGCGCACGCCGTCTATCTCCCAAGGTACATCTAGCGCTACAGTACCTTATTTCTTTCAACGCAAAAATCTTCCGCGCTGAGAATGCAGTTGCAGTCGGGCGAGCCGAGAATTTTCAGGGGCTGCCTCCGGTTACTCATGCTGACAGCTGCTCGCTGGTCCACTATGACAACGACTTGAATCCATGATTTCATTATCATGGAGCAGAGGGCATTGCATTGAATATACGTGATATAAATGGATCAGCACATTCGAGAATTATTACATGCCTGAAGCCCACTAAACCTCGAGCAGGTTTTGATGTGGACATGACAAGATTTGAGGAATTGGCGGATGCACCGACACTGGAGAGAACCACAAGAGAAGCCTCAGAAGCCGAACTACCACATGATGATGGACGGCTTTCTACGATCGACGAAGAATCAGAGGCTGATCGCGAGTCACATGTTATGGAAGCGTGGCATGCAGGACTACAAGAGGAAAGGGGAACTGCTGGAGGCAGCACCACCAGAGGACCTCTTTACCATGCCTACACAGATGGTTCCAGATCAAAGTGTGCTGATCACTTTAGCTGATGAATAGCGGGGCCACCTGCCGAAGTGAGGGCGCACTCGCGACTCCGACGCTGAGGAGACGTACTACGTCCCAATGTGCACCATGATCGAAGAAGACAACTATGGACTGGACTCAGACGAAAATGGTCAATATGTCGAACTCTGCTTTACAACAGAAATGTCAAAGGTAGTCCTGTCCGAACAACATCATATGATACTAGATGCCGACCGTGCGACCACTATGCGAGTGTACGTAACCGCCGCTGCGAAGCGAGCTGTGGTCGTCAAGGACGACGACCTCCTCGCGAAAGCTGACGTCCAGGCGAATCCCGATAAAAATATCGAAGGCCCTCTACACTGAAATCAAGGCATGGTTCGACAACCCGGATTCAAAGGTGCAAGATATAAGCAAAAGCGGCGAACATCATGACTTCGAGATACGCTCACACATGGAAGTCCGCGAAGAACGAGAAGGGCGAGATGGAACGTACCATCAGACTACGCCTGGCACTCCGAGGCTTCATTGACTTTGAAGCCCTCGACGTAGAAACCTTTTTTGGGGAACAGCGCGACAGTCAAGCCAGAGGCTACTCGCCTGCACGGGAGCGTGCAAGAAGCAATGGACCATTGCTTCCCTCGACATCAACATGGCCTTCCTGAAGGGGTGGACCCATCCAGGAACTTGTGGGGTCTACTGGCGAAGAAAAAACGCGTGGCATGTTTTACTCTGCCGCCTGGATCGGTCGAGGCGCTCCGAACTCTCCCAGGATTCGAACGCTGCGATGAGTCAAAGCACTCCCTGCAGCGCATGAAACCAGGCACGGGCGCCAATGACGCACCGCGGGCTTTCTCACTAAAGCTCAGAGGGACCACCAGAGGTCGCGGTCTCCGACCCACTTCCTACGACGATGAGTTCGAGGCGAGCGGCAATTTGCTCACGGCCAAAAACGTTGATGATATCAATATGGCCGGCACTGAGGAGACAAGTGTGTCAAGTGCGTAGAAGACATGTTTGGTAAGTGTAAACTTAAGAAGCACACATGCACCAACTGTGCTGCGATGCACACCAAGGATGAGGACGGTGATGCCACTTTGGACTCAGCTGAATGCATCAGACAGCCCCGTCCTATACAACATCCTGAACTTACCGACGCCGACGCTGACGCTCAGGCATCCAAGATGGTTGCAGACGTGTTCGTCCGCCTCAGGGGTGCGCTGGCGCATGCATTAATCACCCGGGTGTGGTGGATGGCGCATGCTGTATCTCTACAACGTGTCCAAGAACCGACCAACATCCAAGTGTGACGACTGAACGCGACCACCAGGAAGCTACAGGCCTGCCCAAAGAAGATCGTCTACCAGGCGATGACTCCTACGGTACGGACGAGGTCGACCTGCATAGCGACTCAGGATGCCGACCCTGGGCGGAAACGCCGACGACGACGTCGAAGGCTATGGTATTCGCGGGGCAAACCTGCTACGACGTGGAAACACGTCATCTTGTAAACCTGCCGTTCACATGATCAACGCGCACTGCAAGTCTCACCGCTTGCAGGTCCGCTCGAGCTATCCAGCAGAGACACTAGCAGGAGCCCGTAATTTGGAGGATTGTTATCCCACGATTTTCACTCGACACGAGCTCCACGCAGGGCCGCTCACGCCCACTCAGTTGAAATGCATACTTGAGTTGTGTGGCCTGGGCATCAAGGTCACTTTGAATATAGATGCTGCGTCTGTTTTTCAGTCCTTGTCAAGCAAAGACGCGAAGAGGCCGGCTGAGTGTACCCTTTTAGGACACATCAGTTGGTTACGACAGATGATGGAACGTGGAATCGCGCACGGCATCCAGTGGTGCGACACCCGCGATATGAGCGCGGATGGTCACACCAAGGGGGGCATCGACAGAGACATGCTCCTACAAGTCACATGTCATGGGAGGTATACAGGCCTTCAAGCATGACCTGAAGAGTCATACTCCATATCGGGCCGGCCAGACATCCAGTTCTGACGCCGCTTGAGGAGCACTTCAAGTACAAAACTCTACAATCAAGGCAACTTGCGAGCGGGCCCACCTTCCTTCTGGCCCGCCCCTTTTTTCTGTCCTTGTGCATATTAGCTGGTGTGCCTGCTGTACAGGGGCGACGGGCCCACGCTTCGCCCCCCCCCCCCCCCGACTGTAAAACGAGCTGAAGGACGTAAGGAGCGGAAGCGAGCCTGCGCCCGCGGCCTCGTCGGTTCAAGCGGCCGGCCGCCCAAATATGACTGTGCCTCACCGCGAAGCACACAATTGCTATCGAGACCAAAAGGGTCTTTCTGCTCCTTAAGATGGCACATCCTCTCCTGCTGGGACTATCGTTACTACGGTACAACAGAGCTGGAGCTTGGCTTCGCCTACGGCGAAGCTGCTGGCTGGGCCTCCTTGCCCCCTTCAAATTTGTTTCCCCACAGTGAAGTTCAGGATGCACGCGATGCCAGTTGCTGAATGTCGCGTGGTTTCTGGGGTGGCACGCGACGCCCAGTGTTATTTTGTGTAGTTCTCCATCCTGAGCTTCAGGATGCAAGTGGCACGTTTGACGTGTATACCTCAGTTTTGGAGGGGCACGTGCCTTGGCATCGCTCGGACGTGCGCATGCTTCCGTCGGCCAGGACCATCGAGGAACATGTTGGATCACCTTGCGGAACAATGCACGCGCGAAACCAAACAAATCACGGGGAATGGACCTTCGAGCGATAACAAGCTGCCAACCGGTTGATTTGAACATGTATGTGCCCATGTTTCAGGTCAGAATGCACATGCAGCAGTTCGTTGTTTGTGAAGCTGTCGGGGTGGAGCGTGTCATTCGCTATGTTGTGTAACGTATTTGTTTAATGTCGGACCCCCAGGCGCGGGTGAACCGCATTGGTTTTTCTCACACAGTCGTGAGGGGGCCTTTGCGCGTCCTTGCCACCACAGTGTACTTCGAGTCGCCCACCCGAACAGGTGCCACGTGGGGTTTGGCGTCGCCATGCCCACTGGGATGCGCAGATTTTGAGGGTACGTACCCTTGCGTCCGTGCATTGTTTTTGTTTTTGGTTATGACGCCCATTCGACAAGGACGAGGGTCGGCTAAGGTACTTCATCGTCCTTGGGGTTCTGGCCGTGCGCAGCTCAAATAGCATCAACAGCGGGCGCCCGAGGCCAGGACGTCCGTACCGCGCGTCCGGAGCACCAGGGCCGTTATTCCGATTCGATTCGGTTCGGTTCGATTGACAGGCATCGGCCAGGGCCACAGTCGAGACAGGCGCCCCGATTTGATTACGATTCGACTCGGGACCGTTCGCTCGCGATCCGACGTGTTTCCGACCCCATCTCGCGCTTCGATCCACTTCGTGCCTGACTACCCATGTTGATTGTAGCTCAGGCTCGTGCAGAAGGCAGGCCGCCTGCGGGCGGCCCCAGAGTCTTATCCAGACTTTCGAGGGGTCTGCCTCCGAAGAGTGCTATGACGTTTGTAGCTCAGGCCCGGTGGAGTCAGGCCGCCGCCAGAGTCCCCCCGCCTCTGGGGCAGGGGGGTCGCCTCCGAGGAGGGGGAGGAGGAGGAGGAGGAGGACGAGGATGAGGAGGAGGCCGAGGAGGACGAGGGGGAGACACATGCTTCCCCGTTGCCGCCGCTGCCGCCTCCGCCGTCTCCCCGCTGGACCAGGCACTCCTGCTGTGCGGGGCCTTCATCGGCACCCTGGTGGTGCTTCCCGCGCCCGTCCCGCGAGGAGCGTCCGACCTCCGCTGTCCCTGTGGGGGTGGGCGGCAGGGCTTGATGGGACGCTGGCGTGAGACGATTGAGTACGCGGATCCAGCCGATACCTCGCAGTTCCTGGGGGTCCGCGAACTGCGAAGTTGTCACCACTTTCGTGTCTGTGCTCTTGTTTTGGAATGCCTCTGGCGATCCCGGCGAGGCAGGAAAGGAAAGAGAGGAGGGGCGGCGCCCCTCCGTGGGGAGGTTGAAGTCGAGAAGTAGGGCGCCCTGCCATGGCGCTCGCCGCTGATGGTCAGCGGCGCGCCGTCGAAGCATGGCCCCCCTCCGGTTGGCATAGCTGTATGGAGGGGGGAGGAGGACCTTGGCCTTGCTCCGACCGGCACGCCCTTACAAGCATGGACCGTCGTCCACACAGCTAACGAGGAAACGCCATACAGCACTTCGATGGCAGTCCCCTCGAAAGTCAGGATAAGACGCGGAGGCCCGCTTCAGTGGGGCCCCCCAGCGGCCTGCCGTCAGCACGGGCCTTCTTGGGCGGGCGAGGGGGGAGGAGGATGACGACGACAATCACCAGGACGAACCCCAGATAGACATTAACCTGGGTTATAATGTTCCGGGAATCTTGACCAGGGTTCATAAGGTCTCCCCCGGAACATTATGAACCTGGGTTTTCATGTTCGGGGAACATTGACTGGGGTTCATAATGTTCTCCCCGGAACATCATAAACCATGGTTTATATATTTCTGGGGATTTTGACTCCAAAATATATGAATTCGGGTTCATAATGTTCGGGGGTTATTGGCCCCGGTTTATAATTTCCCGGGAATCATGAAGCCGGTTATTGTAATTCTGGAATGATAATGATTATTATGTTCTCCCCAACCCCGGGGTTCCTCACCAGGTTTTTCATGTCGGAATATTGACCCCGGTTTTTTATTTCCCGAAGATAATAAACTTGGGCTTGTAATGTTAGGAGCATCCGACCCCAGGTTCATTATTCTGGAATGATAATGATTCACCCTGGGGGGTGCCGTTGGAGAGTAATGACCGGACTGAAATAAAATTTGGTTCATAATGTTGGAATAATAATCTTGGGTTGATTATTCCAGAAAGATAATGATTCAACCGGGGGGGGCTCAGCTTGATCCATGCACAGGACACTAAACCATAGGGTATCATCTAAGCATAATGAACCTGAGTTTCTCATTTCTTGATAACGAACCACGGTCGACGAGGATTTCGCAGGTGGCCTCACAATCACGCATAGGAAGAGGCGCAGCAACAGCAACAGCGGGACCAACAGCAGCATAACGATGGGAGTAGCAAAATCATGGGCAGGAGGGGGAGGGGGGGAAGGGAAGGGGTGGGAGCGAAACGATTTGGACTCCCCAATCTGCATTACCCCCACACCGCCCCGGAAACCGCGAGCGAGCCCTTTTTCCTCCGTTCCCCGTCCGTTTCCTCCCTTTGTGATATCCCTCGTCCAGCATTTCCCGTTGTCACATTGCCCTTGTTTCTCGTTTTCCCCCCTGTTTCCACTCCATCTATCCTCCACTCACCCCTTTACGTTCTGCCCCCTGCGCTCGAGCATTTTGCCAGGATGGGGGGGGGCTCTCAACACCGTCGCGCCGCACAACCCGTTGCCTTCGCGACGGCCTCGGCGCCCGCCAGTCGCTGCGGATGGCGACGACCCTGGGCACCGCGCTGAGAGTGATGAAATATTCTCCCATGTGGGCGAGTGGGTTGAGATTGCAGAAGATTCTTCACCAAACGACGACGTACGACGCGGTGTTTTTGTGTGGCACACAAGCGGTGTGCAGGAAGGCTGAGAGTATTCTTCGGAGTCGCGTGACTGCCCGTACGGTCTTTGAGGAAATCCATCATTTTGGGGCTTTCACGGCGTCGCCGACGTGCCGTGCGGTGATCCTTCGAGCAGGCTGCAGAGACCGACGCGTGCGACAGACGTGGTCCCCACCAAAGCAGCTGGCTGGCCGAGGCATGGCGGTACGTGTGCAGAAAAGAGCCATCGACATCGCCTGGGTGCTATACGATCCTCCTCAGCCACGGTCGCACAAAGAGAACGGAGTCTACCAAGAACCCGAAGGCTCTTACACGCTGGCGGCGTTCATTCCTGCAGGCGTCCCCCTGCCGCACATTCCCGCTGCTCTATTCGGACATAAACGACGGCATCGGGGCACGGGTGAAAGCTGGAGTTTGGACTGAGCCGCACTGCGCGGCATTGGGCCCCTTTCGATTTCGAGAGCGGAGGCGCACGGCACTGGCGATGCAGTTCGATGCCTGCTGGTGGAACAAAATCTGTTTCCGGCGACATGTTTCAGCTATTGCTGTGTGCACCCATTGGTCGCCTAACACCCCGTCCACTGGAAGCATGGTCGACTACTGGTTTCTTCTCCGGGGCTGGTTGGAACGCTTGAGTTGATGTCATATCGTCCGAGACCTTGGCGGCAAACTACAACCGATTCGAGGAATTCTGCCGGGAGACCACATGCCCGTTTTATTGGAGTTCGGTTACGAGACGGATGCGGGCGCTCTCCCACTATTCCCACCTCCGAGGCTCAGCGGCGGTGCGATGTTGGCGGCCGCCTTACGGGGGGGAAAGAAACTGGATTATCTCAGGGCCGCCACTACCGATCTAACAGACAATGAGGAACATCAGCGTGGGCTGGCGAGTTAGAGCGCTCCTGATGAAATGTGGAAACCTTGAGAAAAAAGTCATGTCATCCTCGGGGGCGAAGTCCGTCTCGCAGGAGCCACAGGCACCCGATCCATATGATTGCGCTGAACGCCGACGCCTACTTCAGCAGCGCGCTGAACTTCGACATGCCCGCGGCTACGTGACCGACCCGTCCACGGCCCAACAGAACGGGGCAGAGAAACAATTGAAGGAGCTCTCTCGTGCGCTTCTGCGGCAGCGCAAGAAGTCGGTGATAATGGCGAAGGAACTGCTGATGGAACTGGTTCGAGAAGCATGGCAAGGCCGCGGAAAGCGCGAGGCCAGTCGACCCTCTCGAAAAGCTGTTCGCGGCATATTTCCTCGCTCGACATCATGATGGGCGACGACTAATGGCATCGCTACATTGAATGAAGATGCGAAGCTCGACGTCTGGAAGCTGGAAGGGGGGGGGCACGGCGGCGCGAGGGTCGCCGAGATCGAATGGTCCGAGCGGCGGAGCCGACGAGACGTTTCACCACCCCCTGTAGCGCTGGCTTCGGAGGTCAGCAAGCGCACTTTTCGAGCTGCCGAAGACCGCGCAGACCTCGCCCCTAAGACTCCGATGAGAAGGGCAGTGCCAGCGGGCACTCGACCTGCTGAGTTGCGGGACATTTGCTTCTCGGCCGAGAAGGCGACCGAGGCTGGGCATTTGGGCCTCGGATGTGATCAGGGCGATGTGGTGATGGCTGTGTTCGGGGAAATGGCATTGCTCGGATTGGCCACGACTAGACGGACCTGACATGGTTCCGCTCTGACCGCGCAGCTTGGGGCGCGGGCTCACGATGGGCAATTTGAAGGTGGGCGCTTCGGGCAAACATGTGATCCACGCGTTGCCGCGCCCACCGGCAAGGCAAGGTTTTTTTTTGGCGCCATGAGACTGAATGCGCGGCTTTGCCCCTGGCGCACGACGTTGCAGCCCCGCTTGTCTTGGAGATTGTGCCAGTGCGCGCGCCAGTCCAACGTGGGCTTCGCTAACGCGATGAAGGGCCTCTCGCGCGCCTTCGGCGGCGCCTCCTGGGCAGTTTTCGATTCGACGGTGGAGGGCTGCGCCGAACCAGAGGACCGGGAACTATGCGGGTGTCAGAATCGCGACGGTGCGACGGAGATGCGAGGAGGTGATGGACACCTTCTACACGAAGCCGAACGTTGGAGGCTTGATGGGGGGCCCGTTCATCGCGAGTGCCTTCCCGGGTTCGTTCGCGCGCCCCTCGCCCTTCTAGGCCGCCGCGGCGCGTGTGAAGTCTGGGGCGCCACTTCCCCGAGGGTCACGCCCTGGCGATGATGGGCCGACCTATCTCGCCGCGATTGCGCCGGCTGCTTCCGCCGCGCGCTGCTCTTTCAAGTGGGCGGCGCCACGCGTGAGGCACGACGCCAGTCGCTTTTTTACTTGCACTGTTTTCCTTTATATTTCCCCTGTTTCTCTGCGGCCCTAGGCGCCGCCCCCGCCCTGGATGGCGCGGCGCAGAACAGGGGCAGGCAGGTTGCGAGTCTTTATTCTTCTGCGGCCCGGAGGCGACCGAACGCGGACAATGGCTGGGCAAAGCGGGGTGAGCGGCGGGCGCAGTTGTTGACGTCGCGCGCCATCTTGGGCAAGTGGTTCCACCTGGCCCACGCGGGCTACGACCCGCGAGCTGGGGCGGCGCACGGCGGCGACGAGCTCGGCATGCTATGGGCTGGGGGGGGGGCGTGGTCGCTGCGAGTGCTACAGCGCTGGAAGCGTGCGCTCTCTCTCTCTCTCTCTCTCTCTCTCTCTCTCTCTCTCTCTCTCTCTCTCTCTCTCTCTCTCTCTCTCTCTCTATATATATATATATCTCTCTCTCTCTCTCACTCTCTTTCTCTCTCTCTCTCTCTCTCTCTCTCTCTCTCTCTCTCTCTTTTTCTTTCTCTCTCTCTCTCTCTCTATATATATATCTATATATACTGATTTCTCCCTCTCTCTCTCTGTCGCTGGCCCGGGGCCCGGCGCTGTCTGCCGCGGAGTGCATCTGCTTGAGCGGCCGCCGACATCCACGAGTGGCCGCGCCAAGCTGGGCCGCGTCGCCGCGGGCGGATCCGCCTCCTGGGCGCGGCCGGGGCATCAGCAGAAGCTTTTAAATTCGCGGGTTCTTTCTTGTTGGCGTGTGGCTCCGCGTTCAGTCGAGCTGCGCGCCCGTCGATTGGCCCGGCATCGGGCGCGGGCGCTCCGCCCGCAGATAGTCGAGCAGGTCTGGGCAGCTCCGTTCTCTCTCCCCAACTTTGAGTCGGAGGATCGGGGACCTTGCTCCGCCGACCTGGGCCTCGCTTCGACTGCGCCCCCCCCTGGTTATTGCGCGTGTGCCCTGATCTCCAGGCTGCCGCTGTTCTATTCATGGCCATGAGGAGTCGCTGATTGCCCTGGCCCATTCCTTCTGGGAATTATTCGAGGAGGAGTGGATGGTTCGCGAGTTCACCGCCCTGGACTTCGCCCGGCATCGCGCCCCGGTTTTCTCGCGTCAGATCGCCCAGCTTGGATTCGATTCGAGGAGAGGGGGGGGGGGGGGGTCCGATGAGGCAGGGGGCGAGGGGGGCCTTCGCTGCGCGCGGTGGGTCGCGGTGCAAAGTTCGAGACTGGGGGCGCGGTCGCAGCGCATCTGCGACGCAGGCGCCGAGCACTTAACACAGCGCGCGCGCTCGCGCCATCGAGCGCGCGCCATGAGCGCGCGCGCGGCGCGCAACAGGGCGCGCGCCGCGCAGGTCACCGCCAGCAGACATCCACAGTTTGATATACTTAGGGGCAGCTGCGATCCCCGGGGGGCCTCTTCGAACGCGCAATTCGTCGGGGCACGCAGCAGCGAGTGCCCGAACCGAGAATGCGATGGGGCCAACTACGAGGAGCTGCGTGCGCACTTTTTGCCCCATCTGCCACTGCGCGGCATGTCTCCCCGACCCCGCGCCGCCCCACCCAGCCAGAGTCAAATTGCAAGCTGGTCGGCACGTCGGCGCCCGCTTCATCCGCGCGGGCGACGGCGCCGAGGCGCGGCGCCCGACGGGGGCGGCTCAGACCAAGAGGAAGGACAGCAAGGAGGACGGCGTGGAACAGATGACGCACGGCATGGCGAAGCTCGCGGCGGGGCCGGCGAGGCGCGCGGCGACGCTGGAATCGAACGCCTACCTCGATGATTTCGCGGGCGACGGGGCGGGCTCCAAGCCTGCGTCGCGGGCAACGAGGGGCAGGGGCGGCGTTGGCGGGGGGGGGGGGGGGGGCGCAAAACAGAACCAGGGCGAGAAGGTGGATTGGGCATCGAGAGGGGCGCCGCGCCCGACGGCGGCCGCGCGCGCGACGTGGGCCGCAAGATGGTCGCAGAGTCCTGGGCGACCGCGGCGGAGAAGCAGGCCCCGCAGCAGCTCGGCCTCCCGGCGCGCAACTGCAAGTGCAAGAAGGCCCGCGCGGCCCTGGGGGGCGACGATCAGGGTATGAAGCGCAAGGGAGTTCCCGCGATCAACCTGAACGCGCTGGACAGTCAGGCAGCGACGGTGTCATGGCCGATCCCACAGGACAACCTTCGGGACGTTGGAGCAGATCCTAAGGCCCGCGCGCAGGGGCCCGACGGAGCGGTGACAGGCCCCGCAGATCAAGCGACTGAGACTTTCGATGAACAAGTCCGGCGTCTTCTCACGAGGCCGAGAACAGCGGTAGATTGCCCGATGCGAATATTGTTCTCGTGGTAGACACGGGTGACAGCCGCGGGGGAGTAGTTCGAGAAGCGTTGTATGTGTATCATCGGTGGGCAGTGGTTTTGGATCAGCTACGCTGAGAAGTGGACCCTCTGCATCGTCCTCTGAGCCAGAGGTTGTCGCCTCCCGTCGGCCCGCGCTGCCAGTAAAAAGGGCGCTTGCAGGCTCGGCTCGCTTGCACGACCTATTCAGGTGCGGTGTTCCGAGGGGTGCGGTTCAGCAAACATTTGAGGTGCGCAAGTGTAGTAGCCCGGCCCTCCTTCAAGTCCCAGTCATGGCGCATGCCCGCGCTGAGCCCAAGAAGGGGAGGATCGGGGGGGCGGGGCAAGGGGAGGCTTTCAGGAACGAATTCGCACCCTGGGCAACTTATATTTCATCCCACCTCCGTCGACCCTCCTCCTCCTCATCATCATCATCCTCATCATCATCATCATCATCATCTTCCTCCTCCTCCAACCTCCGTGCCGCAGGCTGAGAGGGCCTCTGCTCGGCCCATCAGGTTTGTCCGAGAGGGTGGGGGAGTTTGAGTTTGAGGCACCCCTTTTCCCAGGCTGCGCACGGACCAGGGGGGGGGGGGGGCACCTGGCATGCGGCCGCAGCTTTCTGATAATGCTTGTCCATTCTCTTTTGTCCCTTGGGGGGCGCGCTATCGATAAAACTCCCCTCCCAATTCATTCCGTCTGCCCTCCCACGAGGGTCCGCAATTTCGGTGCGCGCGCTTTCCTGTTTCCTGTTTCACGGAGCGCCGCGCCCCAACGCGTTTCCGAGCGTCAAATTGTCCGCCCCCGCAGCCGCTCCCCCCACAACGATAACGATCAACGATACCGAGAACGATAACGATAGCAACGATAACGATGTCACCGTAGTTATATGCGTTGCTGTTGTTGTGTGTTGTTGTCGTTGTTATTATCATTGTCGTTATCGTTATCGTTATCGCTGTCTTGTTAGACCTATCGCTATCCTTGTTGCCGTTGTTATCGTTGTCCCCCCTTCGGCGAGGAGGACGCGCAGCAGCCTGGGCCCCCGACGGCGCCCCTTCGCTGGCCCAAAGGGGCCCCCTGGAGGCGAACGCCGGGGAGGCTCTTTGCGCGGGGCTGCCGCCGCATGTCGGCCGCTGCCGCCTCTCGTCGCTCTTCGTCCTCCTCGTCCTCCTCCTCCTCCTCTCCTCCCTCCTCCTCCTCCCTCCTCCTCCTCCTCCTCCTCCTCTCCTCCTCCTCCTCCTCCTCCTCCTCCCCCTCCCCCTCCCCCTCCCCCCCCCCCTCCTCCTCCTCCTCCTCCTCCTCCTCCTCCTCCTCCTCCTCCTCCTCCTCCCCCTCCCCTCCTCCTCCTCCTCCTCCTCCTCCTCCTCTGATTCCTCTTCCTGTTTTTGTTTCCAGTATTTTTTCTGCCTCAGCACGGCACAGGGCTTCCATCCGCAGGGGCTCGGCTGCAGGTCCTGTTGCGGTAGGCTGCAGCTCCAGAGGACGAACCTGGCGCGCAGGCGGTGGGGCTCCTCCTCTTTTTCCTTTGTTCCTCCTCCTCCTGTTCCTGTTCCTCCTCCTCCTCCTTCACCTCACTTTTTTGGCCGAGCCCCCGAGCGGCCATTCCGCTTAGAAGTCCTTATCGGTCTCGTCCTTCTCCTCCTTCTCCTCCTCCTCCTCCTCCTTTGCCCCCTCACGCACTCACAAACTCATGGCACTTGGGTTTTGTGCCGATGTCAGCACGACAGGCGCGCGGAAAGGGGGGGGCGGAAAGTCAGAGCAGCACAAGGGGAGGAGGCACACCGCGGATCGATTCGACCTTCCTCGTCGTCGTCCTCCTCCTTCTGGGGTGCGGAGATAGAGCGGCTTGTAGGATGAGGAGGAGGAGGAGGAGGAGGAGGAGGAAGTGGAGCATGCAGTCTGACAGCCGTTTGCTCGTGACCTGGGCGTGCGGCGCGGCTGCGCGT
>CAUYUJ010000336.1:999246-1159246 GCA_963575745.1 Prorocentrum cordatum | reverse complement strand
CTCGAACGTTTTCCATTCGAGTAAGTGCTGCACACGTTTACACGCAAGGTTCTGCAATCTTGCAATTCGAGGAAGTGTCAACCAATATCAGAAATCAAAAAGCAGCCGTCCTCCTTCCGTGCAGCCGCTACACCTGTTTTAGTGTGTGGTATATCTTTAGATGTAACAAGGTATCCAGCGACAACATCATTTTGAAAACGATCCGCCCTCCATCCTTGCTGCTGGTGCAAACTTGCTAGACGAAGCCGGGGGCGCTAAGGCGAGATCGCCGCAAGACGGGGGTATGGTTTCACAACGGCCCGTCGTCCTCTTTTGTAAGGCATGCATCATATTCAGGCGAATGTGCACCGCGCTGTCGCGAGAGCCATATTTTGAGAGCGTCCCGTGTTATATCCTCGTGTAGGACTCAAGCGTTTGAAAAGAATGTGTGCGGCGCCAAAGCGA
This sequence comes from Prorocentrum cordatum, assembly GCA_963575745.1. NCBI lineage: Eukaryota > Dinophyceae > Prorocentrales > Prorocentraceae > Prorocentrum > Prorocentrum cordatum. The sequence goes on along the minus strand of CAUYUJ010000336.1, from coordinate 1,158,802 downwards.
GAGCTATATTTTGAAAGCCACGGCGCAACATTTCAACATTCAGGACGTCCGACTGTGTGAGGCAGTCTGGCGAAACGCCTAGCCCACAATACAAAGCCGAGACATATGGTGATTAGACAAGCCAGAGTTTCCTAGAAGGAAGCGGGATTGAGGAGGAGGAGGAGGAGGAGGAGGACCTCTGGAGCGCCAGCCCCATCAGGTTTTCTGGGACCGACACTCCGTTTTTGTTCGCCTTTCTCGTCCCGATAAGTCCTTTCCCTCCGTCCCCTCCCGCCACCGTGTCCCTCCTTTCCATCCCATTTCGTCCCCCCCCTCTCCCCGAACGCATGCCGCTCCCCCTTCCCCCTCACATTCCCCCCGTCCCTCCCTCCGTCTTCTCGCTCTTTTGTTCTCTCTCTCTCTCTCTCTCTTTTCCTGGGCGGGCGCGAGCGCGCATTTGGGCATCCCACCCGAAGCGTCCTTGACGAGCGGGCGGGTTGCGTGCCCGCGGTGTCTGAGAAATCCTCCCGCCTTACCCATCTCCGTTTTCCCCCCGCCCTCCCCGAACGCGCCGCCGCGCGCCGTCGCCCCTTCCTCCTCCAAGGCCATCCTGGCCGTGGGCGCCGTGCCTGGCATGCTGGGAGGGCCAGCCCGTCCCCCCATCCCCCTTGCCCCGCCCGACGGCTAAGGGGAGGAGGGCGACGAGGACGGCGAGGAGGGGAGGAGGGTCGAGGACTGTATAGTTTACATGTGTTCAGCCTTTTTGGGCCCCCGGCTGGCTCCCGGAGGCCTCCCAGGGGATTTCTGGGGACCTCTGGACCATCACCGCATCGGTCCAGCTCGAGAGGTCCCGCGCCATGGTACAGACCTCATCGGGCGGCGCCAGCCATGATGGATAAATCTCTCCAGAGCCTTACTGAACGCTCCCAGAGCGTTTTTGGAACGCTCTGAGAAGGCCGTGGCGCCCTATATATCTTTCTTATACATTCCAGATTCATCCTTGTCAGACGTTGTCCCTGTCTTGGCACTCTGGCATCGTTTTACCTTACGAGGCGGGCCTCCAGGACACAATTCGGGCCCGCAGTGCGGGCAGAGGATTTGCCCTGACCCTTTGCGCGGAGCCCTCCCTTTCCGCAGCTATTGGAAGAGGGCGTGCTGACCCCATCTGAGGCTCTCTCTGGGGCGGGGGCCGACGACGGCGACGACGAGGACGACAAGGACGTCGATGTTTACAGTTTCGTCTTCGTCGTCGTCGTCGGCCCCCTCCCTAGAAAGCTTCAGATCGGGCCAATACTCGGGCAACAAATATTGACAGAACCTTACACATGCGGAGGTCCGCGCGGATTTCTCGGATCGGCGCTGGAGCCCCCTGGCGGCGCCTTTGGAGCCGTCCGTGGCGCCCTCCGTGCAGCGGAGACGGAGGTCCAGCGCCGATCCAACAGGTCAGCGCGGACCTCCGAAGGTTTGTGTTTATGTCATTATTGGTTCCTCGAGTATCGGCGCCGTCGGACACCTGATGCTCGTTAGGGAGGGGGTGGGCGACAACGACGGCGGGAACGACGAGGACGGCAACGTCAGCATCGACGACGCGGACGGGGGCAGGGACGCGGACGACGGCGAGGAGGCGTTGAGATTAGAGCTGGAAGACCTCGGGCCCACGTTGCTTGAGCGCATGGTTGGTGATGATCGCGCCCCTGGGAGGAACTGGCCCAATGCATGGTCAAACGCTGTTAATCCACCCTCATCCTCATCTTCCTTCTCATCACCTCTCCCACCCTCCACCGAGCCACTCAAAGGGGCACCTCTGGTGATGCCGCACCGCCTGGGATGAAGAGCTCCACTGTCAACGGGAGGGCGAGGAGCATTAGGAAGTGCAACAGACGTGGTCGCGTCTTGGTCGGCGACACGGTCCGTCGCGTACGAGAATGATCGCACGCACACCCTCGGAAAGGAAGGTGGAGCACCGAGAGATGGGTGGAGGACGAGGTCGGCAGCCCTGGAAGAAGGCAGGCTTCTGACAGGGTTTGCTGGCGGGCGGGCCTCGACGAAGCCCCCTTACCTTCTCGGAAGGCTCCCTCCCCGCGCTCTTGTCCTTTGTGTCTGCGCCGCCCAGGGAAGAGGGCCTGGGCTTTTCGCCCTCGCGTTCCACTCTGCGCCCGAGTCGGAACTCCTGCGGCTCAACCCAGAGAGGCAGTCACGCCAGAGGCTTCAAGCATTGCCTGGGGCCCGACGTGCCAGCGGCAGGATTGTCAGACCAGCGCCCGAAGGAGATGAAGAGGTCGAAGTGCAGTCGGGCAGGCCTGGGACAATGATACGCTGTTCCAGAGCGCTCTTACAGCGTCACGGTACGCTATGGAACTGCCAGGGCGCCCAGCACATCTTTCAGACCCGCCTCTTCTCAGAGATCCAACCCGGTTTATTTCCTTCGTGCCGCAGAGTGGATTCGGATGTGTACATCGGATGTCGAGACATTGGCGGAGTATATTTCCATTACCTTGTCAACCCTGTTCGCGCACGAGTAGCGCATCTTCCATCGGTCTGACATTCAGAAAACCAAGATGAGAAGCGGCGAGTCACGCCGATCGTGTGTACAGAAGGATGTATGGGCCAGGAATTCGTAGCTTCATTATGGAGCAGGCCGCACCTCGGTTTTCTCGCTGAGCTACGCAGTGCTGTCACGAGGGGGGAAAGGATGGAGGAGGGGGACGACGAGGGAGAGAGGAGGCAGTGGTGAACAAATTTCGACTCTCTAATTTGCTCTCCCCCTCGTTTCCCATTTATTCGCACGCCCCTAGAGCAATTGTGCCCCCCCCCCCTTGAGAGCCAGTATGCAACCTCCGTCGGGGGCCTGACGTTCCGATAGCCGGGATCGCCGTTTGATGAGGTCGGCGAAAATACAGCATATCGCCCTTCAAGCTCCCCTGTCGTCCGCGGCGCGCTGCAGCACAACGGCATCGAGGCAACCCCAGAATTCCAAGTATGCGGGGACATCGGTGCGCAATTTCAAATTATTGTGCAGATTGCCATGGATTCGTGTATTTCATGCGGCCCGTGAGGCCTGCTGATCGCCTTCTCAGCGGCGAGCCCTCCAAGACGGGATGTCCCACCTCAGATTTTAGCACTGCCTTCCTTGACAGGGGGCCGTAATTGAGATGGTATCCGGATCCGGTCACCAGGACGATCAAAGACGCCATCTCCAGGAATCGTTCCATACACACTTTGGCTGGCGGTGAGGCTCTGCTGTCGCCACCGTCGCTTGGCTCCATAGTACCCCGCGGCGTGTGCTGCCCTGGTCTCGAGGAGCGTCCACGAAGAAGTCTTGTGGGCCACGAGCGAGGAGATGCATTTTTGGGAACAGGGGGCGCAGATGGTGAAGCCGCAGCGGCTGCCTGACCATCCGCCATCTTCATAGCTTGACCTGTCGCACGTTCTCCCACCTGCGGACACTTTCCCACTGTTCCACCCTTGCCGCCCTGGACCATATCGATCTCATCTTCGGTCTATGTGGCTCCAGGTTGTAGGGCATATGGGCCACCCTGCGGCTAACGAAGCGGCGACGGCTGCTCCGCGGGCGCCAGACTCAGGGGCCGTGACCTCGAACGGCGAGGACGATCTACCCAGCGAGCCAGGTCACCATGCAGCGACGAAAAGGAATGCCAGCACATGTTTGACAAGGTTGGTGTACCGCATTGAATTTGCATCGGCCGACGGTCAGACATACCGTGTAGTTTCCTCGAGATTATGTTGGCATGCCTCTTCTTGAGCTGCCACTACCGATTCCCGCTCAACGTCGTCCTTCGTATGACCTGTGTGCTCATGATCCGTGCCTTAGCAAAACGAGGGTGGCGCTTCACCCTGAGAGTCCGTACTCTCTGCCATCCCTGCTGGGTAGTGGTGAGCAGGGCGTGCCCCAAGGGCAGCTTGAGGTAGAGGACGTGGTGGCTCCTGAGGAAGGCTGTGCTGGGACTTCTGGGCGTGGGGTACCAAGGTCGCCTCCTTGCATCGTCTTATGGATAGCTCCCCGAATGCGCATGACTTTATGCTCAGCCTTGTTCCGATCAATTGTCTCAAAGCTTTCTGTTGCTTCACCTTCGCAGGGACCTCCAGGGCCGTCAGCACCTCCTTGTACAGGGATCTACCTGGGGGCCTCCGGTTTTCGGCAGTACCCTGCACGTGTCACGCTTCGCGGCTGACAGACCATACGTGCGCAGAGATTGATTCACTCAGGACTTATGTGGCTTTCTGCGCCCTCCTGGGCTGCATGCCCGTGCTGCAACTCATCTCACTCGGCTCTATCCGCCACGCGAGCCGCATGTTGCGTTGTCCTCTCGGCGTGACAGGCTGCCGCGTGATGCCACGTGTTGCGCCATATTGCACCTGCCCCCACGGTTACTGCCGCGCCAGCTGCTCGCGACGATTTTGCTCGGCTCTCGGGCGTCGACATATGCTGCCGTGTCGCGGCCTTCCCTTGCTTTCCCCTCTTGGCCCGCCCTTCCCAACGAGCGGAGCGATCCCAGGGATCTGGATTCCAGGGCGCGATATCTCGAATACGCGGTCGTACGGATACGTTCCGCACGGAGCTTTGGCGGCACAGCCGGTACTCTATCTGAGGCCTTGGCATGAGAAAAGGGTTTTATCTCCTCCATCGCCATCCCGTTTCTCCCATCGTCGATCCAAAACTTTATCCCATGGTTTGGAACCCTCATTTCAAACTCATGGGCCCGGCCCGCGAGGCCGCGGATACGGATGTGTTTTTCGTCCACGATTTCAATCGCGCCCGATTCGCTTCCGACGCGCCCCGCCGATAGCTGGCCACTGGTTGGATCAGGCTGGAGCCAGCTTGCAGCAGAAAACATGTTCACGTGTGATGGTCAAGGCTCTGCTGATGGTGGGGGAAGTTGTCGACCATGACTCCGCTGGTGTTGCCCCTGCGATTCAGCAACTGGCATACTTGTGCTTGAGCTTTCGCCTGAACTGGTGGCCGTCAATGCCTGGTGTTGTATATGCAGCCGCTGCAATACCATCTGGTCCTTCGACAAGGAAACCGATGTGGATGTCGAAATTTCTCTACGGCCTTGGAGGCGGCAAACATAGTTCAGCGGTTTACGTGTTTACGTACCGTCCTCGTACCCGTGCTTCTCGCCACCTTGTTCACGGAGCGCTGAGTGCATGCATCGTTGTTTTCATGTTTCCGCAGTTTCCTTTATCATCTGTCGAATGTATGTGTGTGTGTTCTTACTCGTTTGTTGTGCCTGGCTAATTATGAATATTGTCAGGGTCGCTCTCCAAGATGCGTCGTTACTTCCTGCGCGTCGGCGTAGCAGACAGCGGGAAGATGAGGATCCCGATCTCGGCCGTCTCCGCTGCATTTCCTTGGCTCGACGCATTTCCTGTAATCACCACATAGTTACGAATTCCGAAGCGTCTCTCTGCATTGTTTTTGTCTATTTTACTTGGCCGGTGGTTTCTGGAGGCCATGCAACGACCATGCTGCACGGCCTCTTTCATTAACGGAATTGATACTTCGGTCATCGCGACGCACCATGGTGCGCACAGCCGCATCTCCTATGTCTCGGTCAGCGTTGCCACAGACTGGATGCAAGATGGGCGCGCTCTTTGTGGCTCCTTTCGGGCTTGCCACATGTGCATCTCCACGGTTCTGCTCTTTGCCATGGCTTCCAGTCTTGCAGTTGCCATTTCTGCAGCCTCCACCTTCGGGCTCCATGCTCCCGTGTTGGGAGGAGAGCCCGCGATGCCCGGCCGCGCGTCGCAGCAGGAGGCGTTCCGCGGCTCGTCGCGAGCGCTCCTGCTGGGCGTGTGAGCTGCAGTACGCACGACTCACTCGTGTCTGGGCGTGTCTACCCATGGAGGCCCTCCAGCTCTACAGCGACCCTGCTTCGGCACATCCCTCGGAATTTCAAGTTCCGAGGTCTCCGTGGCCGCGCGCGGTCGTCTTCTCTCCTTCCCTTTTCCTCGCAATTCTCCGTGCACGGCAAGTACTTAGCGCCGCCTGCCCACAATTCGCATCCGCGACGCCGCCGATAACAAAAGTGAGTTGTAGTCTACCCGCGCAGGGCCCATCGCGGTCTTGGCCGTAGCGAGTCCGGCCCCCCGTGCGTGACCCGTGGGTCGGGCGGGGAGCGCGGTCGCAAGGGGCCGCACTGGCCTTCCGACCTCCGTCCTCCGTCTCTTCCTCCTCTTCTTTCTCCTCCTCCTCCTATTCATACCGCTGTCTTTTCCATCCTCTCCAGTGGGTCGCCACGCATCGGCATGATGTGCCCAAGCTTGTGCCTAGTTGCCGTCGTGTGTCGTCCGTTCCACCTCCCTTCTCCTCTTCGCCCCTTGTCCTGATCCACAGTCACGTCCCTCATCGTTGAAATTCATGTGACTCCTCGTCTTCCTTTCTTTTCTTCTCCGCGGCGATCTCGTCATTTTCCTCGTTTCTCGTCCTCGTCCTCCACCTAATCCGCCTCATCCTCCTCTATCCTCCTCCTCTATCCTCCTCCTTCTCTTCATCCCGCGTTCACTCTTTCGCTCCGCCCTCCTCTCTCATTCTTGCTCGCTCTCGCATACCCGGCAGCGCCGAAGGCTTCCCGTGGGCGCCATGAACGCCTCTTGCAGCGTCCACCCAAAGTGCCCATCCCCCCGACCACCGCGCGAAGAAGAGCAATACTGATATAGCGAGCGAGGATTAAGGAAGGGGGGGAGGGGGGTACGAGGACGAGGAGCCAGAGCCAAGAGGTGAAGAGCGTGGGCAGGAGGCGGGCAAGGAACAGGAGGCGGATCTAGCAGGAGCGGGAGGCCCACCAGGAGCAGAATCAGCATGAATTTCAGGAGGAGGAGGAGTAAGGGGAGGGGAGGAGGAGGAGGAGGAGGAGGAGGAGGAGGAGGAGGAGGAGGAGGAGGAGGAGGAGGAGGGGGAGGGGGAGGGGGAGGGGGAGGGGACAGACAGGTGTGATTTACCTTTCGCAGTCGGCGCATCTTACTTCGAGCGGTAACCCCGCGTGCGTTCGGGGGCCTTGGGATCCCTCCTGGGCCTCCTTCCCGCTCCGCTCCTGCCATCCCTCTTTCGTTTTCTGGAGGAGCGAGGTGAGGACTAGGTGTATGGCCCTGCCACCGCGCAACTCTTCTGGCTCGCAGTGGCACCAGGGGAACTGGAACGCGCGCCGTCACGGATGCATTTTCCCTCATTCGATTTTCGCTTGCCTATTGCAAACGGTAAACTATAAATCGTTCTTCCTGCGTGCATGATCTCGGCCGCCTTCGAGGCGAGCCGAGGCCAATCTACCCACGTGGCTGCTTGGCTCAACAACACGTGCATCACCAAATCCATACCATCAGCCGAAGCTGCACGAAACGCTGCACTTACGATGGCTATTTCAGGCGAGCCACAAACTTCCCAGGAGGCCGTCGTCTCCGACGAGTCAAGTGGGCCGGAGATGTCACGAGCCGCCGCGAGACAGCAGCACTTGGGGTGCGAACGAGTCAAACCTGTAGACCGCGCGTCAGGTAAAGGTCCATATCACCCACCGCGAGCCCGAGAAAAATGTGTTTGCGTCGGGGCAACCTGACGCATGTGCGTCGAGGATACGTGACGTCGGCACGGTCATATTCCGCATGGGTTCTGATGGAAGTGCGTTTGCCCCGCTTCCCGCTGCCCTGAGGCGCGGGTACGAAGTCCCTGTGGCTGAGTGGACGAACAGTAACTGCGAGGCTTGGCCAATGCGGCCGCCGCAGAAACATTTTGATCGACCTCGCCTGCCTGGGTGCCCTCAGAGCTTGGGCCTACAGATAGCCAGAATGCAGCAAGCAAGGCAGATCATTCGAACTACGACAAGGAGCTAATCTGTACTGGTTGGGAACTGCATGCGCGGATTCCGCGAGCGCCTCTAAGGCGCAGGATGCCCGGGACGTGGGCTCCTGGGCTCGGGGGTTCCCCAGCAACTGGCAGCGGCCATTGCGCGCGCGCCGCTCCGACCAGCGAGCAGCAAAACAAGGGGCGACCCACATCTTGGAACGAGCCAGTTCCATTGAGCACGCTGTCCACCAGCATGACGTGCTCGAAGCACGAGTGATCAAGCTGGAGCAACAACCCGACGAAGGCATGTTGCCACCGCTTGGGGGCAGGCTCGGCGCGACACATCCCAAACTGCACCCCGGGTTCTTTTCCAAGAGGCAATAGAGATTACCAGTGAACGCTGGTTCAAATCTGGCGACGCGACTAACGTGGCAGATTTTTCTGGACCTGCAGGGCACGATGCATGCGCTCTCAGACAGAGCTCAAGGGCACGAAAGTGCAAGCGCCAACCTTTGCGACCAAGTCAGAAACAATAGCGGCATCCGCATTGCAGATGTGGACAGGAGTCGCAATGAAGCAGCATCTAAAATGCGTCGAGTCTGCACCCAGATGCGCGACATTGCGCGGGCAGTGAACGATCGCCATCCGGAGGCTGCCATCCACAGGGCCGTTCCGCTTCCGGCCACTAGGCTCGCCAGCCCAGATCGGCGGGCACTCGTTGGGCAACGAGACAGCCCGTCGCCGCCAGCAGCTCGAGTGCTAGCTGATTGGCGAGTGGCAGGCGACGCGCAGCTGCCCTACCGTCGAAGCTGCTGCTTCGTAGGCGCCAGAGAAATCAGACGCTGCCGCGGCGGGGGAAGCCCGCGCGACTGCGTCGGGGAAACCGATGCCACTGCGATGGGGAAGCCTGGCGCTCGGAACAGTGGTGAGCTCAGGATGGCGCAGTCGCCGGCGTTTCGCAGCCGCCGCGGCCGCGTCCTGAATGGAGGCCGACCCCCCGACAGCGCGGACCACCAGCTACCGGTCATCGACCAGCACGCGCCGGTCATGCGAGAGTTGCGGGCGCACCCCCAGTGTGCCCGGCGTAATTTGCCCGGTGCTCCGCCACTTTTGGAGGTCGAAAAACCAGGCGCCGGCGCGGACTCACGCGACGACCGCCGGCCTGCAATTCACGAGGTCGCGGATATGTTCATGAGTGAAGACAAGGAGGATACAGGAGCAGAGCGCCGTCAGTTTCCGGTCGCTGCCATCAGCCCCTGATTTCCGAGAGTGGAAGCCGCGCGTCGACCGAGCCGCGAGCTCGCCATCGACGGGCCCGAAACAGTAGTAGACACATGCCGAATCCGCATCAAGGCGTCTAACTTAGCGCAGACGGCAAATAATCACTACCAGGAGGCTACCATCCAAATGGCCGCTATGGCCAGGCAGCCGTCTCTGGTCACTGGGCTCGCCAGCTCGGCTCGGCGGGCACTCGTTGGGCAACGAGACAGCCCGTCGCCGCGAGCAGCTCGAGGGCTAGCTGATTGGCGAGTTGTTGGCGACGCGCATCCGCCCACCGTTGAAGCTGTTCCCCCGCGGGCGCCGGAAAAAAATTGCCGCCGCTGCGACGAGGGGGCCGGGCGCAGGTGCGACGGGGAATGTCGATGTTACTGCGATGGGGGGGAACCTGGCGCTCGGAACAGCGGTTAAGTCCTGCGCGGCGCAGTCGTCGACGCGCTACTTCCGCCGCAAACGTAACCCCCGCGGGGGCCAAACCCCCGACGGCGCGAGTCGCCGGCGATCTGCAATCGACCAGCGCCTGACAAGCATAAATTAGTCATGCGAGATCTGCAGGCGCAGCCCCCGAAAGCCTGGCGCCACTGGCCAGATGCCCCGCCACCGTCCGAGATCGAGCGACTGGCCTCCGGCGCGGACTCATCGAGCGACCGCCCGTCAAGAGTTGAAGAGGCCGTCAAGTTGTGAATGCGCAAATACGGGCAGCATAGAGAAGCAGAGCGCCTTCTTGTTCCGTCTCTGCCGTCAGCCCTGTACTTCCGAGAAAGGAAGGAGCGCGTTCGCGAGACTGTGGGCTCGTCACCGGGCAGGCCCGAAGCAGCTGTCAGACGGCGCCGGGAGGTCGACGGCGATGGCACAGAGCGCGAAGGGCTCGCTGAATGTAGAGCCCCGAGCACGCTCGACGCGAAGCCTGCGTCAGCATTGGTTGACGTCGCCAGGAATGGCGACCTCGAGCGACGGGTGAATACCCGCGAATAAAGCTAATTGTTCAGCGAAAAAGCGAAGGGGGGACGCGTTCTCTTCGCGAGTGTGGATTGGCGCCGTCCTGCGGAAGCCACTGGGTGCAGCTTTGTCGCCCATCCTGTGAGCAGCGCCCAAATGACCGACAACAGTCGGAGCTTGTCCCTTGAAGGGCGGGGCTCGACCATCTTTGGCGCGAAGTCGGCGCCCGCCGACCGCATCCTCGAATCCGCGTCCCAGTCGCAAGTGGAACGCTGCATGGGGCATGGGGGCCGACGCGGGAGCTCACTGCGCAATTGAGCGGGGCGACCCAAGCAAAACAGACCAATGGTTCTACGCTGCGCACGAGCATGCCCCTTGAACGCCAGAGACATCCAACGCGTCGGAGGACGATGGTCAACCGTGACAGAAGGGGCAAAACACGGCCGCAAGCAAAGGAGTCTGCAATGACTGGGTCCAGCGAGGAAGCTGTTCGGCCCGCGGCGACGTTCGCCCGATCTTACAGGAGGGCACTGCACCCGAGAGCGATATGTTCACGTTCGCTCGCGCCGCGAAGTCTGGCCCATGAAGGGCGAGACTGCCAATCTCAGACAGGGTCCGTTTCAACGCGATGGTGGGTGCCTCCGAGACCCCAGCTTGCACGCTATTGCTGAACTGGATACGGAGGCAGTATAAACGAGCAAACTCGAATTTGCCTTGACCAGCAGACGATGCCCATGTAGAGCATGACCGCTCATCGTTAGACGACGCGGAGGGTGCGATTCGTGCGACGGCGACAACATTGGAGGACACAGTCCGCAGAAGCGGCGCCCGAGATCGGCGCCGCAAGGGTCGCATTCTCGTCTGGTCAGCGTGCAGCGATGATCCCCGTGCGTCTTCGGACACCCAGTCGTGCAATGGCGACGCGGCGGCGTGGGATTCGGAGGACGCCCAGCTGAAGAGGCTAGAATAGCGTGGTAGACGCCGCCCGTGGGACTTTGGGTCGGGCGCTGCTGTCGTCGCAGAGGAGCGCGAATGGCTGGTCGGTCCGGGGTCGTGGTTCGACCTCGCAGGCCGCGCAGCTGTCACTCGTAGCGGACATTCCAGGATGAATCGCGCGGACAGGGGCGCGATTTTGTCTACCGCCAACGGCCCCGCACTTGCCAGCGAGGAGGTGCATCCATGCCTTCGCGAGCCTTTTACGGAGTACAGAGTCAACCTATCATTTTCGATGATGCACCACATGTGCTTTGTCTCGGGCGGTAGGTAAACGAACGTGGATGTAGGTTCGCCTGGGACAACAACGAGGGTGGTTCTTTCAGCATGCCAGATGGCCGGGTACGACCGCTACCCGGGTCATGCCATTGGCTGTTGCTTTCCCAATCTGGGGCATTGCCGACGAGCCTTGCGGAACGGCAGAAGAAACCTGTGGTCGTCGTCGCAGGCGCCGCCGATGCATCAGCCGCAGCATCCCAGAGGCGCCGCGTACCCGTGCAAGAGATGAGGAGGGAGGATCGGGCGGAAGGGTGGGATGAGAACGGCGAGGAGGAGGACGAACAGGGGGAGACTGACACTGACGAGAGGGATGAGGAGGACGACGAGGACGAAACGGACACGGGGGATAAGGATACAATGAATGGAAGAGGACACAGTACACACTATAGAGAAGAGAAGGATAGAGGCTGAGGAGGATGGAGGAGGTTGGAGGAGGAGGAGGAGAAGAAGGAGGAGGAGGGGGAGGAGGACATCGCCGTCGTCATCGCCAACGCCAGCGATCGACATTGCAGTGTTCCGATATCGTGTGTGCAATCAGGGGGATGTGCGGTAGAACCTGATTGCGCGATATTCCAGAGCATGTATGTCTGTATATATGTGTATATGTATGTATGTATAGGCAGGGGTGTACTTACAGAGAGAGAGAGAGAGAGAGAAAGAAAGAGAAAGAGAGAGATAAAGAGAGACAAACACGCGACAGAGAGAGAGAGAGAGAGACAGAGAGACATATACACACATGCATCAAGCATATAGATAGAGAAACGGGGGCGACGCAATGTCGGGTCTGGGTAGCAGGCGCGACGATGATATTGGGCTAGGACAGGGCGCCATATCCCCAATCGCGATGCCTGCCCCCTCCGTTCCATCCCCTTCCTCTCTTTTCCTCTCCCTCCCACTTCCCGTTCCTGTTCTCACCCGCTCACCAGCCCATCTTCATTGCCTCTCATCCCCCGTCCTCCCTCCTGTTCCTGGTTTTTCCCTCTTGCACGGCTTCTCCCGTCCACAACCTCCCCAACTTCGCCCTCATTTTCCCTTCTCCTCTCCTCCACTATCCCTCCTCCAACTTCTCCCTCATCATCCTCCCCATCGTTTCTTCTGTTTTCCTCCTCCTCCTCCTTCCCCTCCTGGTCTTCCCCCTCATCATGATCATCATCAGTATATTCCTCCTGTCTCATCGTCCCTCCTCGATCCTCTCCCTCTCATCATCCCTCCTTCTTATTCCTGGTCATGTCCCTTCCTCCTCTCCTGTACAAGTACATATTGAGAGTACTATGCGAGTTTGCCCCCGCTTCTGCCGCATATGGTTTTTATAATCATAATTTAGTAAGCTGTTGTTTCTAGATAGTTCTCGCTCTGGACATTGCCGTTCGGTCCTGCAAACATAGTGTTTCCGTGTCAGCGTTGACCACATTTCAGGATCGGTGATTTGGTCCCGTCGTTCAGCATTGCATTCTCGCCCCAGCGCCGGCCGCACTTCTGGATCCTAGTCATTCCTCGTCGCTTCCGTTCCCCTCCTTTCCCTTTTTCCTCCGTTTTGCCTTCGTCCTCCAGGTTTTCCTATTCCTCCTGCTCTCGTTCATCCGCCTCCTCCGCCTTCTCCTCCAATGTGCAAAGCCTCCGTTGCCGATCGTGCAGTAAACGATTTGTCAAATTGATGGTCAAGTCCTGCAGCTGGCAGCTGGGTACCAAGGTCCTTGAGGAAGCCCCAGTCGACAGATAGAAGAGGATTCAACGCAATGGGACGAGATGGACGGGAGGTGTAGGATGCCAGATGCAGTGCGAGCGCACCTACGGGGTTTGCCTCTCTCATCTCTCTCTCTCTCTCTATCTCTTTGATTCCTCCTCTCCTCCTCTCCTTCTCCCTCCTCCGAGTTGCGTCTGGACGCGGGCGCGGCGCGGACTCCTCACCCGCGAGCTGGCCGTTGGCGGCAGGTGCGTGGAGCAGAGCTTGCACGGCCTCTGTTGCCCCAACAACGTCGTGCCCTCAGCTGGGCCCCGCTGAGGAGAAGGAGAACGAGGACGTGGACCAGGAGGAGGAGGAGGAGGGGGAGGAGGAGGAGGAGGAGGAGGGGGACGTTGGATGAGGGGGAGGTCGAGGAGGCATTTGAGGACGACCTCGCGGATGTGGAGGAGGAAGAGGGGGGCGACGACGACGACGACGAGAAGGGTGATGCGGAGGAAGAGGAGGAAGAGGAGGAGGAGGAGGTTGAAGAAGAGCATGACGACGAGCAGAAGGAGAACAACGGCTGCGATCAGGAGCGGGCTTTGTGGGCCCTGGAAACGGCAGGGCCGTTTTTTCACCGTTTCCAGAAAAATGTCCCTTGAACATGGAAACGGTAAAACAAGTTCGACCGGAAACGGCAAAAAAACGGCTCCAGGATTGGAACCAGAGCCGGAACCAGTCAAAAAACGGCGACGGAACCGGTATAAAAACGGCGTCGGAACCGGCAAAAAAAAACGGCAAAACGGAACCAGTAAAAAAAAACGGCCCTGTCGTTTCCAGGGCCCACTAAGGGAGCGGGAGGACGAGACGCGGACGACGCGGAAGAGGATGAGGAGGGTGACGAGGAGGTTTAGGAGGAGGAGGAGGAGGAGGAGGAGGAGGAGGAAGAGTCGGGCCGTGGCCTAGCGCGAGAGCTGGTTCCAGCGAGGCGTGCCTTCTGGAAGATCGCGGCGCATCCGAGTTCCCCCGCCTGGCTCGGGAAAAGTAGGTTGTACCAACCCGAACTTCATCAATCCTGCGACTCGGCAGATGTGAGGGGATGAAGCTGCCCTGCGCTTCACGCGGTTGCATCGGGCAGCGAGGCTTGCCTTCTGGAAGGCCGCGGCGTATCCGAGTTCCCCCGCCTGGCTCGGGAAAGTAGGTTGTACCAACCCGAACTTCATCAATACCGCGACTCGGCAGATGTGAGGGGATGAAGTTGCCCTGCGCTTCACGCGGTTGCATCGGGCTTGGCCCTTCTCCAGGCTCATTGTGTTGATTCAGACCGTGAGGATCTTTTCTCGACGTTTCGCATGTCCCACAAGCCACTCAGAAGCGATGCCCATGAGAGTTGTTCGGATAAGAAGTTTGAAGAAGTGATGAGGATGAGGAGGAGAACGAAGCGAAGCAGGAGGAGGAAGAGGACTAGGATGAGGACGAGGAGGAAGAGGATAATGAAGAGGCTGAAAAAGAGGACGGGGAGAGGAGGAGAACGAGGACGAGGAGGAGGCCTTTGCAGATCTTCTGTTGTGAGGGTTTGAGGACTGTCTGTTTGGGGATATCTAATGGACTTTGGGCCGTCCCGCCACAATGCCTGCGTTGCGGGTCTGAGGCCTCTTGGATGCTCGTTGAGATTCGTCGAGGCCCCTCGGGGGCCTCCTGGAGGCAGTTTTGATGCCTCTTAGGGTTTTTTTTATGGTTTCGTGGGCTCTTTGTGGGACCTCCTGGGTGCCTGGTGCGGTGTATCTTGTGGCGAGAGCACGCCTCGTGGGTCCGCTTGGTGCCCTCTTGGACCGTTTTAGGGCCTTCAGATGCTGGAAAAGTGAAGAACCCCAGAAACATGGAAAAGCCTTTGGACCATCAGTGACTGTGGCCTCTGCGGGCCCTCTTGGTAGGTTGGCCTCTTGGAGGGCTCTTGGGGCGCCTTGGGCACTTTCGGCCGTCTAGCAGCCATCTGGAGGTCTTGGAGCGATCGTTCGGCGAGTCGGTGCCCTCTTTGGGGCCTCTTAGGGCCCTCTTGGCCCGCCTTGGGGCCCTCTTGGCCCCGACGAGTCATACGGGAACACTCACCAGGGCCGAGGGGGCACGCGCCAAGCCCCAGGAGATTTGTGAATTCGGGGCCCGGGCCCTTCAAAGACTCTCCTGGATTGAGGACTGAGGCTCAAGGGGAAGTCCAAGGACCTGAGGACATTCCAACTCGTGCCTCAGGGCACGGTGGCGGATCTTGGGGCCATCTTGAGGCCTCAGAGGCCCCATCGGATGCGAAAGGGCGAGACAGCAAACATCATGTATTCCACTCTTTGGGTGCGATGTTGGCCTGTTGGGGTTCCTTGGGGGGCTCCGAGGGCTCTCGGAGTCGTCTTGTGGTAGTACTGGGGCCTCTCAGAGGTACTAGTATGCCGCAATGCTATGATGAGACGCTTGGCATGTCAACTGATATTTCACTCGTGATCGAGCTTGCGATTCGATTCGCGTGCTGGGCCCGTGATTCCGATTCGATTTTATTTGGCTCGGTTCACCGACATTGGCCAAGGCCAGCAAGAGCTGCATCGCGATTCGTTGGCGATCCGATCCGTTCCGGATCCGATCCGATTTCGCAATGCGATCTTGCTCTGCCTTCCCTTGTCCCTGCCTATCCTCGAAGAAGAACAAACAGCATAAACAATTGTTCGGCAGTCCGCGCGGATTTATTGGATCTGCGCTGGAGCCGCCTGGCGGAACTCCGCGCGGTCCACCAAGGGTTGTCATGTTCATGCAGTTTTGTCGTCCTCTATCCTCGGGCGTGGTGGTGCGCGCCACAGGTCATCGGCCAGATGCTCTCCTGCTGCAACGCCAGCGGCTCGCAGGCGCGGCTGCCCCCCCCATAACCCGCCATCCGCCAGCGCTCGCCCGGATCTGAGGTTTCCGGGGCGGTAATAGGGGGCCCGCCGCGGAGGAGGAAGACGAGGAGGATGAGGAGGAAAGCGAGAAGGAGGAGGAAGAGGGGAAGGAGGAGGACCAGTGTGAATCCAGGACCCATGAACGATGTTGGAATAGACCCTCCCTCCAAGCTTCCTCTTTATAAGCCCCCTAAGAGGGTTCATTTCTACTGTGGGAATTGCCCCGTTGTGTGAAAATCCTGAAGCATGCCGAAGCAGCATTTTCAGCATTTCAACGCAACGAGTCAGTCTGATTATTGCGTCATTGCGATCCTGAATCGTGCCAGAACGCGATTCCCGGGACTTCAGCACCGCGAACCGACGTAATTGTTGCGCCCTGACAATCTTGAACCGTTCCAAAGCACAACTTCTGGCATGCTAACCACGAGGATCAATGAAACTCTTGCGAATGTTCAAAACGAATGTGCGCGGCGCTAAGGCGAGCGCCACGCTTTGAAAAGAACCGCCCTCAATCCGTTAAATTGTAACTCTATATTTTTTTGCAAAACAAATACGCGCGGCGCTAAGGCGAGAGCCACTTCTTGAAAACCACCCGCCCTCAATCAGTGAAGCGCTTGCCAATTGTTGAAACGAATGTACGCGGCGCTAAGGTGAGAGCCATGTTTTGAAAACCACCCGCCCTCAATCTGCGGAATTATGGCAACACTTTAAAACGAAAGCACGTGGCGCTAAGGCGAGAGCCATAGTTTGAAGACGGCCGCCATCAATCCGTGAAACCCTTGCAATGTGTTTTCAAGAATGTGCGCGGCGCGTAGGCCGAGAGCCACTTTTTGGAAGCGGCCCACCCTCCAATCGTGAAACTGTTGTCAGTTGTTATGCACCAGGCCCATACGTGGTAAGGGCATCTCAGGCGAAACGCCCGCCCCGCCCTTCAGATTAACTTTGGGATGCGACAGGGAGAAGTTGTTCATGAGGAGAAAGAGGAGGAGGCGGAGGGGAAGGAGAAGAAAGAGGAGGAGGAAGAGGAATGCACGACGGTGGGAAGAAGACCAGGTCGAAATGAGACTGAATCTATAATGTTTGGGAGCCAGCGGATCTGGAGGACGTGTCTGGCTCATCGGTCGTCCCAGGGCGTCCTGGAATGCTTTGGGAGCGCTCCAGAACGCTTTTGAAGGATGGGACCCTCTGGAACGATTGATCTTCTTCCTAGGCCTGCCTGACACTGGGGCCGTCGAAGCGTCCTTTTTGGGCATTTGCGTTTTCTTTAGCTCGCATCGGGCTGCATTGCTGCCGCGAGGCGTACGAAACTACGAGAGGCGCCGATCCGTTCCAGCTCTCGCGCCCGATCACGTCGTGTACTACAGGCGCCCGCGGATGCGTGCGATTGGAAGAGGGTGCGAGGCGTGTCCACACTTTAGTTTGCGTTTGTTTGCGACTCGTTTGCGGCGCTCTATTTGCGTTGTTTCGCTAGAAATGGGTGGGACATTAACCGTCTTGGGACTGTCTCGGATGCCATCTTGGCACACCTTCACGGTCTTGAAGACCCTTTGGGAGCCATCTTTGGCGGAACGGCCAATGGGATATACCTTTAGTGGTCGTTTCCTGGTGACCAGCGGGTTTGACCGAAGCCCACTAAGAACTTTTTGGAAGGGTCAGCAGCGTCTTGACCTTGGCACGCCAAGACCCCTCTGACAGGCCACGGGGGCGCCGTCGGCCCATCTCGCCACCGAGCTTGGGTCGTGCAGACAAGGCCTTATAGAAGCCCATTTGAGTCTCTCGGGGGCTTGTCGGCGTTTCGGATGTCTCTTGGGTCCAAGGGCTCGACATGTAAGTTCGGGTTCTCTCTTTGGGGCCCCTCTTGGAGCCGTCTTGGGGGCCTCGAGGACCGTCGTGAGCGATATTCTGGGGCCTCTTGGACCATCCTGGATGCTCCCAATACCGGAAGGCAGGGCATGCTGAAATCATAGGAATCCCCGGCATTTTCGATTAGGACCGTTTGGGCCAGCCCCCAGGGCATTCATGGGCGCCAGGGAGAGGCCCAGGACGAGCCCAGGCAATCATTGGCCATGTTGGAAGTGTAGAATAGCAAACGGCTTCTGAAGTTCCGCGGGTGCCCCCGAGACCGCGAAAGCGCGAGAGCGACACAACTTATCGGAACTCGTGGGCGTGGGCCCCATAGAGACATAGAGAGCACTCAACATGCAGAGCACAGAGAACTCGAAAGGACATGAGGACACCCCACTCAAGGCTTGTGGCACGATGGCGGATACCCCGAAACTCTCCTACGCAGGCCCAGTCAGTCATTCTCAGTCGCCCATACTCAGACTCCCTCCCGTTCAGACCCACCCGTAACCATGGTCGCATACCCTGGTTCACCAAGAGTCAGATACACTCATACCAAATGCTGCGCATATTCATATTAGACGTCCCCCAGACAATCAGACCCACTCACATTTCGTCCCAGCCATATTCAGATAATCTTGAACTCAATCCCATTTCTACCTAGCTGTTCATGTACACTCCCACTCAAAGTCGGCCCCGCTCGCAGCCAGCTGCTCACACCCAGACCCACGCACACCCCGACAAACTCCCACCCAGCCACGCATTGAGACCCACCCATGACCTGATCCGCTTGGAACCAGGCTCGCCCACGGTTTGTCAGTCGTACCAGTCTTCATACCCGGACTTGCCCTCGGGAGCTTTGAGACGGGGGTCAATGCAAACAGGGGTCAGCCAGAGCGGCAGATTTTGCAGGATCCTTCAGGGCCAGGTGCTTACTGACCCGGGTTTGGCTGCAGGAGCCTGCAGGATCTTGCAGGATTCTTCGCATTGACCCGGGTTTGGGTGCAGGATCTTGCAGGATTCTGCAAGGGTTGATTGACCTGGGTCTGGACAGACCTTGGTCAGAAGATCCCCGATGCCCACACTCGTGTTCACCTCTGCCCAGTAAGGTAAGTCGTAACCAGGTTCTCAGGCACGTGTAGCCAGACCTATTCATGATGTACCGTTTTTCCCATGAATGTGCCCACACGTTATCTGCCACGCACATACCCGTACGCATTCACACCCAGATTCATTCGTTCCCGTTAGTCCATTCTCAGGCTCACGCCCGTTCATGCCCGCTCTTACCCATACCCTCCAACATTCTTGCTAATTCATACTTGACCCACTTTTTCTCGACCGCTTTGATCCAGACTCTGGAATACTCACACTCATTCAGACTGTCACTCGTACGCCAACCCACTCACTCACATTACTTTGCAGTCCAGCCCCACTCCTACAGAGTCTCATTCAAACTCATACGCGCTCATATTTATTCATGTTCAGACCCGCTCACAATCAGACTCGTGTTCAGTTCCTCCCGCATTCGGGCTCATCCATATCCAGATTTGTATTGCCAGATCGCGACGACCGTAACGGGCGGGCGGTTTCGCATCGGGTTGGTCGGGTGGACATGCGCACGTCGGCGATCTGGCTCACGCGCAGGGAGGGTGGTTGCGTGACTTGCCTTTAACCCACGTTGGGTTTGTTGTAGCTCACGGTGGGTTTCTCTTAATTGACGGTGAGAAAGTTATTTTTGGTTCACGGTGAGCACAAGTTGACCCACGCGCCGTCACTTCAGCGCAAATCACGATGAGTTGCTTGTGCCTGACGTTGGATTCGAGGTCATTCGCCGTGAGTTGCCCTGCGCGCGCCGTGAGTTGAAGGTATCTCACTGGTCGTCAGTTGAAGGTCACCCACGGGGTACCTGGAGTTGACCGTCAGTCACCTTGAACTGGTCGTCAGCGAAAGGTAGCTTGCCCAGCGGGTCAGAGGTAAAACGGCCTCCGCCGTGGCCCCCCGCCCCACCTGGAAGTTTAACATGACGTCGCGGTCAGTTACCTTTACTTGTCGGTGAGGTACAACAAGTTCACTTGCAGTGAATTGACGGCCAGTAAAAAAAAGATGTAACGTCAGGTTACCTTTATTGACCGTCCGCTACTCTTGGCTCAAGCTCAGTTACTTTTACGTGTTTGTCAGGTAGCGGTCACCCACTGTCAGTTACACTTGCTTGACGGTCATTTGTTTGTAGTTGCCCGTGGAAGAGATCGAGAGATACAGGCAGAGAGCGAGCCGTGCACGTCTGCGGAGCATTGGCATGGGAAAGGCGCATGCACGCGGCACTAGGCTGGCGCGTCGAATCAGAAATGCCTAGCAGCTGAGCGCCACTCGCGCGCTGGTCCTTCCAATAGTTGTTATAGAGAACTTTGTTCACCTGCTGCCTGGCATGCCACGTCGTAGACGCGCTGGTTCTAAGTGTTCCTTGGCCTGCCACGCGTGCGAGGACCCCGCGGGCGGGCTAAGGCTAAGGCTAAGGCGCAGCTCCTTGGCGAGAAAACGCAACGTCTCCCAGCGCTACAATCCGGTCGTCGCGCCACATCTCCGATCAGGACCAATTGTTTGTATGCCAGCAGAGGGCTCAGTTTTCCGCAGCCACAGGTCGTGCGCACGGACTCGTTGGTGATACGATTATAATAGTGTGAATGCCCTCTGCCAGAAGTTTTTCGCGGGCACCATGCTTGGAAAGCGTCCAGCTTATTGGTCTCGGCCTTGTTGAGCCACACGGTGTTCATACAATACATGAGTTTGAATACAAGGCATGTTTCAAATATTCTCATCTTCTTATGCAATGGAGTATCGCAGTGTTCCCGAACCTTGCACAGCGTTGTGAAATCTGCCGTGGCCATGCCAAGTGTCTCCTCAGCTAGGGGCCGCTCCCGCCGCTGGCAGTCAGGAGGCCGCCCAAATATACCACACTCTCCTTGCACGGCACCGTTGCGCCGCCGGGTTTAGTGGGCGCGGTCTGGCACCGAATGGGCACGGCCTCGATCTTGTCCCAGTTGAACGTCAAGCCGTAATGTTGTCTTGCTTCTCCGATGCAACTCATGAGCGCGCTCGCAAACTTGCGTTTGTGCCTACCTCGAGGGCGTCGTCCGCGTAGATCAGTTTTCTGACCAGAAGCAGCCCATATTGCGTGAAGCCCTGCAGTTTTCCGTGAGTAATATTTGATTGACGGTGGGTTGAAATTCACATGACGGGCATCTAAAGGTAAATCACTAACAATTACCTTTGAAATTGCTGTCAATTAAGGCAACCCGACGTCGACCCGTCCAACAACAAATTACCGACAATTATTTGAAATTGACGTCATTTTACGTCTCCTAACTCACCTTGAATTAGAGGGAGCCCACCGCCAACTATTTTTGATTTACGGCCATTCAGAGGCCACCGCCAGTTATCTTTAGATGATTGTCAGTTACTTTTGGCTGACGGCCAATCAGACTGACGGCCAGTTAAAGGTCACCCACCGTCAGTAATCCTTTGACGGTAACTTAAAGGTACCCTTCCGTCAGTTACCTTCAGATGGCGGTCAGCTAAAGGTAACCTACCACCAGTTATGAGGAATTGATTGCCACTTACTCTTAACCGACCTTCAGGTAAACGTAACCCTCCGTCAGAGACGGTTTTCAATTGACGGCCAGTTGTTGGCAATCCATTGTTAGTTGCAACAGACGGCCCGCAAAGGTAACTCACCAAGCGGGTGAACATTTAGGGGGTCAAATTGTTCACGCGTTTGGTTCCCAGTATTCGGGACGGCCAGGTCTTGGCCCTGGGTTTCACCAGCATCAGGAACCACGCAGGTGAACACTTAAAGGGGGTCCTCATGTTCACCCTCTTGGTTCCCAATAGTCGGGGGGCCAGGCGCTTGGCCCTGGGCTCCCCGAGCGTCTGGAACCAAGCGTGCGAAAATCTCAGGGGTTCCAGGTGTCCACCCGCTGTGATCCCAATGCTCGGGAGGCCCAGGGCTTGGCCCTGGGCCCGTCGAGCGCTGGGAACCCACCGAAGGAACATTTCGGGGGGTCCCAGATGTTCACCCGTTGGGTCTCAGTACTCGGGAGGCCTTGGGCCTGCCAGGGGCCTCCCGACCATCGGGGCCCCAGCAGGTGACCGTTCAATGGGGGTCCACATGTTCACCCGCTAGTTCCCAGCATCCGGTTGGCCGGGGGCTGGGCTTTAGGCCTCTCGAGTATCGGGAACCAAGCGCGTGGGGATGTATGGGGGTTCCAACGTTCACCCGTTTAGTTCCTGATTCTCGTGTGGTTTGGGGCCGCAATCAGTTCGAGGTACCCCGCCGCCAGTTGCCTTTAATTGACGGTCAGCAGACATTTGGCGGTCAGTCTGAGGTAATTGGTGGTGGATTACTCGTATTTGATTGTCAGTAAGCCTTAACGGAATGTCAATGGAAGGTAATTCCCGCGCGGGGTGGGCTACGAGGTGGGTGGCGTGGCGGAGGCCGAGTTACCTCCAACCTGCAGTGTGAATTACCATCAATGCATTGTCAGGTCAAGGTGGCTGACGGTCAGTTATAGGTCATACCTTGCGGTCTATTTGTAACAACGTGGGCCAAGGTAACCCACAGTCAGTTAGAGGTAACCGACGCGCAGTGAAAGGTAGCTGTCCGTCAGCAAAAGATATCCGAATATGAGTTGCTTGCAATTGACCGCCAGTTAAATTCAATCGACCGCCTAACAGTTAGGTGCCGTTATCTGGCGGTGTGTAAAAGGTATTTCGCCGTCATCTCTTTTTATTTCACGGTCAGAGCAAGGGACGTTGGCGGTTAATTCTTGTTTGCACAAATTGTCTGTTCAAGGTAATTGATTGTGTTAGCTTTAGTTGAATGTCAGTTTCCTTGAACCAAGTCGTCGAAAGGTAGCTCCCAGGTGGGGTGGGGGAAAGGAAGGAGGGCGGGAGGCCGAGCTACTCGCTCGCCGCGTCAATTAAAGGTTACAGACGGTCAGTTCACCGTAGCAATGGTTAACGTAATTCGCAGATATGGTTTTTTTGATTGGTCGCTAGCTCATGATAATTTATCGGTAACAAGTTTCATCAAACGGCCAGGTTCATTTTAATTGACCGCCATCTAAGTGTAATTGACGTCGTTTCACTTGCAACATGCGATCAGTTTAGGATACCTGACGGCCAGTTAAAGGTAAGTCACTGCCACTTACCCAGTACCTGTCCGCCAGGTAGAGGTACTGGCCTTTTCACAGTCTGTTACCTTTCACTAACGTTCAGGCAAGTACCGTCAAGTACAGGTAACACATTCACCGCCAGTTGCAGGTAAATCACACCGTCAGTTGCTTAACTGACTGAGCGTCAGGTACGGATACTTCCCGGGTTTGGCGGGCGACGGGGTGGGGGCGGGACGGAGGCAGAGTTGGTTCTAACCCGCCGGGTGAGTTACATGCTATTGACCGCCATTTAACGTCATTGGCAGTCAGTCGAAGGCAGTTGACGGGGAGTTACCTTGATCCGAACGTCCGTCCAAGGTAAACCACGGTGGGTTACCATTAACGGTCCGTCAGTTCAAGGTATTTCTCCGTCATTACTGTTCGTTCATCGCCAGTTGCCTCGAACAAATGACGGCCGTTTATACGACACGCACGGTCAGTCACATGTAACTAGTGGCGAGCTATTTTAAACAGGCAGCATCGACTGTCAATTCAACGTCAGTTACATAAAAAATAAATAGTTCCCCCGTCGAGAGGTGGGTGGGTGGGTGGGTGGGGCGGAGGCCGATTGACCTCTAACCCGCCATAAGGGCTATTTTCCACTTGGGTGTCAGGTAACGGTACCAGACGGGCAGTTCAAGGTAATTGAAGGTGAGTTCATGTTAACAAATTTGAGTTTGCATGAACTCGCAGCCATATATGTTTGACTGACAGTCAGTTCCAGGTAACCTACCGTCAGTTACGTGTAATTGGCCGTCAGTTATTTGGTCGGATCTTCAGTTAAAGGCAGCGGATGGCCAACCAAAGCTAGTTCACAGCCGGTTTCTTCTACTGCCGTAATTTCGAGTTATCGTCAGGCCAACGTGGCGGGCGGTGAGTTAGTCCTGATTGACCGGCAGTTCAAGGCAATTGACAGCAGTTTGTTGTGTCCACGTATTTGTCCGTTGGAAATCGTTGGTCGTCAGTTAAGGGTAAGTTATCCACGGTGGGCGGTTGTCAGTAAAATTTTACGTGGAATTTGGACGTCTGGCACAGGCAACGCGAGTTACCTTTAAGCGACGATCAGTCACATGTATTTGTCCTTGAATTAAGAGAATTGGCGGTGATTTATCTCCAACGCAACGTGAGTTAAAGGCAGCGTTGGGGAGTGCGCTGGAGGTGCCAGGGGGAAGTGCTCCATGCCACCTGCCCCCCAAAGAGTTGATGGGATTCATTCCACATCGAGCGTTTCGCGTGGCCGTCGCACTCTGCCGCAGACTGCGTTTGCGACGAGAGCCAACGTCAATTGCGCACAAGAAGGCGGCATGCAACGCGCAGCTGCCATAACGTGCTAGAGTTCTCTTGTTGTGGATCCGCATGTGTTTTCTCTTCCACTTAGTGTTAGAGGAGGAGGAAGTCACAGCAGCGGCCCGGCCCAGGGCCCCGTCGATGACATCAGGTCTGTCGTGGACAACATCACGTCGACCCCTGCCAGCGACGACGCAGGTACCCTGGCTGTTCGGCGATCGATTAGTTGACGAGGCCGATGGGTGGATTCTAGTATGTCTGTTCTGGGCCTCCGCGGGAGTTTTCGTTACCACGGCCGGATTCGCCTCGAAATGTTGTTCGGAATGCGTTGTGAGAGTGGTTTGGGCGGGGGGGACGAGGAGATGAGGCGCAGGACAAGTAGGAGAAACATGAGGAGGAGGAGGAGCCGTTGGGGGTGCCAGAACGCGTCAAAGGAAGGGAAGGGGGGCGACGAGAGGGCCCGAGAGACGTCCAAGAGGGCTCCAAGATGGCCCAAGAGCGAACCAAGAGAGCCCAAGACCGCACAAGAGCGTTTCAAAATTGGTCCAACAGGGTTGAAGGCAGCCCAAGAGGGCTTCAAGACTGCCAATATGCCTTCAAAAAGGACCCCCACGAGGCCGTCAGGAGGCGAATTAGCTTGACGAAGGACCATATGCAATTGTGAATAACGCAATTGTGGATATCTTCTTCGGTGGAGCTCCCTATGGGGCCACGAAACGCGTGAGCGGTGTGCCGAAATGGGTGGCGGGGACATGCGGACCCTGCCACTGGGGCCTTCGATAGGGCTCCCTCTGGGGCCACGAACCGTGTGAGGGGTGTGCCGAAATGAGGCGGCGGCGCCATGCTGACCTTGTCATTGGGGCCTTCGGTGGAGCTCCCTATGGGGCCACGAACCGTGTGAGGGGTTTGCCGAAATGGGGCGGCGGCGCCATTCGGACCCTGCCACTGGGGCCTTCGGTGGGGCTCCCTACGGGGCCACGAACCGTGTGAGGGGTGTGCCAAAATGAGCGGCGGCGCCATGCTGACCCTGCCACTGGGGCCTTCGGTGGGGCTCCCTATGGGGCCACGAACCGTGTGGGGGGGGTGCCGAAATGGGGCGGCGGCGCCATGCGGACGGTGGGATATGGGCCTTCGGTTGGGCTCCCTATGGGGCCACGAACCGTGTGAGGGGCATGTCGAAATGGGGCGGCGGCGCCATGCGGACCCTGCAACTGGGGCCTTCGATAGGGCTCCCTACGGGGCCACGAACCGTGTGAGGGGTGTGCCGAAATGGGGCGGCGGCGCCATGCGGACCCTGCCACTGGGGCCTTCGGTGGGGCTCCCTATGGGGCCGCGAAGCGGGTGAGAGGTGTGCCGAAATGGAAATGCGGAGAACAGATGCCGGGATGGGAGGAGAGGCGCGGATGGAGATGAGGGGGAAGGGGGCAGCAGGATGAGTGAACGCGGGGCGCTGTCTCGGCAAAACGAGGACCCAACACCACAGGATGGTTGGGACAACCATATGTTTGTTAAGTTTTTTGTTCGATGGTTTTTGAAGGTTGTTCGTGTTCTCGCTGTTTCGCGCTTCCGACTGTCCAAGACAGCCCACGAGGCCCCAGAAATCAGCTCAAAACGGCCCAAACGGCACCCGAAGAGGGCGCCACGACGGCGCAAGAGAGTCCCAAGACGGCCCAAGAGTGCCCCAAGACAGCCCAAGAGGCGCCCAAGAGTGGGAACACGAACAGGCAATTCGAGCCTTCCGCCCTTGAGACCCCACGAGGCCCCAAAGAGGTCCAAAAAGAGGCCCCAAGAGCACTCCAGACGGCCCCCAAGAGGCCTCCCAAATTGCTTTCAAGAGGCGCCAGGGAGGCCTCCCACAACTTCCAAACGAACTTCCCAGAGGCCACAACCCAGTCACGGTGGCGGGATGGGCCGAAGGCCACTAGATGGTCCAAGACGCCGAAGACGGCCTCCAGACGGCTCCAGAGGCCCCCAAGAGACCCAAGAGGCTTCCAAGAGGTCTCTCTACAGAGATCGAAGAGGCCAACTGACACTTATTGCCCGTCGGTGTTTTGAACAATTTGGGCGTTTCTGCCTGTTCCGTCCCTACGCAGCAAATCGTTCCAAGAGGCTCCGAGGATCGCCCCAAAACGGCCCAATAGGCTTCAAAAGTGCCCCAAGACGTCCCAACAGCCTTCAAAAGCGCCGCAGAGATGTCCAAGACGGCCCGAAAGGGCCCCAACCGCGGCCCAGGATCGGGAACGTGAGCCGGGAATCTAAGATCTTCGCCCCATGAGACCCCCAGGAGGCTTCAAGAGGTGTCCAAGAAGCCCCAAAGAGGGCCAAAAGAGCCCCGAGAGAGGCCCCAGGGCACTTTAGAAAACAGGAATTCAAATGTTTCGGGTTGAAAGGTTCGCCTGGCAGCTCCGCTGCGCTTGCAAAAAGAAAGGAACTATCATATTTCCTCCTTCTCTTCGTCCTCCTCTTCCTCCTCCTCCGGTTCCTCCGCGGCCTCCATCACCCTCTCCAACTCCTCCTCATTATCCTTTTTCTTCTCCCGCAGGGAACCCCTTCATCCCCTTCTCCTCCCTCTTCCTCTGGCTACGTCCAGCCGCGGCGAATAGAATGCCCCCCGACGTGCCTTTTGGGCCTGTCTGAAGCTGTCGTGGGTGGACCGTAGGAAGTCTTTGAAGCTACTTGGGCCGTCTTCGTGGTTGTTGGAAGCCCCGGAGAAGAAGTGTCGGAACTCCGAGCGGAGGCCCGTTTGAAATATTGAGGTGCGTAGCGCATAATGTAGGAGAGGGTATTGCCCCAGAAACGCGAATATTGCATACTCTTCTAGGAATGATGACCTTGGGAAGGGCTAGCGCAGCGTATTTTGCTAGGGTGCATGGCCTCGGGGGGGCAAGCACCTTCGTAAATTACGAAGTGGTTACGGTTGCGGGTGCGCGAATCCGGCGTAATGTATGAGGGATTGTGGTGTCGGGGGCGCGAATCTCATGTACTTTGTCCTTGGCCCAGGATCCCCAGAAGTTTTGAGAACCCCCCCCCAGTGAGGGTAACCAGGGCCCTTTTCGGCTCCCCCCCTTCGCGCGGACTCACTTCAACAGTTCACAGCAGGAAGCAGAACGCAGAATCGTAACATCGGAGACTGGAGAAACTAGAATTGGCGCAGGGAGCAGCGCGCCGAAACCGCTGAGCCTGACGGCCCCGCAAGGGGGGCGGCGGATGTTGCGGCGTTTCACCACCGATTCTATTTGTGTTGATTCAAGTCGTCGCGGCGAGAGTGCTGTGCACATTCTCCCCGAACGTTCCGACGATGAAGTGATGGCGGCTACGGAGGCCTCTA
The DNA here is from genome assembly GCA_963575745.1 of Prorocentrum cordatum. Classification (NCBI taxonomy): domain Eukaryota; class Dinophyceae; order Prorocentrales; family Prorocentraceae; genus Prorocentrum; species Prorocentrum cordatum. The sequence goes on along the minus strand of CAUYUJ010000336.1, from coordinate 1,131,288 downwards.
TGGATACGGACGCCATATTCGGAACAGGGGAATGCGACGATCTGGCGGATTCCTGTTAGATTGGCCCAGTGATGATTGATATCACATCGGATTTGACAGTTGAAGACCTTGAGGTCAGTGACAGTGTTTAGATCTGATGTACAAACAAAACCATATGATGAGAGTGCAGTGTTCAGGTAAGAAGGCAGGAGGATAACCACCGAACTGGACTGATCCCAGAAAGTCTTCGTCATCATCTGAGGGGCCACGGCCCCACCGCCGACGCCTTGAAGGCGCGCGACCGCGCGTCAGTGCTGTTGCGGATATCGGCGGTCGCCTCGCCTCGCCTCTCGGTCGCCTGGTCGTTGCCGTCGTTTCTATCTCTTCTTCCTGCTCCCGATTCGCCGCAGTCCCCCGGCGTCGCCTCCTCTGCCCTTTCGATGTGCTCTTCCAGGCCGTCCACATGGGCATTGGCACCAGCCGATGCTCGCTCTTACGGGCGCCATATAGTTCCTAAGCGAGCTACCCGCGGCACTGCTGACGTGCGTGCCTTTTTCCTTGCACGCGCAACAGTTTCGGCCGTCGCCTGCGCATCGGAACACGCTCAGAGATCACTTTAGCGGCGCATCCCGCTAACGCCCTCGCGGAGCTGGACCAACTAGCCGCGAAGTTAAAAGGGGTGTGTGTGTGTGAGAGAGAGAGAGAGTATGAGTATGATTGTGTGTGTGCAGCCCCAGTGGACGCGCCAGGTTGGCTGCTGACGTGAACCTTGATCCCTTCCCTTATCCGCACAAATAGTTGACAGGCTGACACTGTGAGCCAGGCTCACAGAAAAGTGGTCTTGAGGAGGTTGACGAGGACGCCGAATTTGTTGACGATGACGAAGAGCCACGAGAGGCGGACGGCAGACGATGCGACAAGGTGTGATGAGGTGCTTGCCTGCCTGTTGCTCGACACGAATATTGGAGGGCGCCGACTGTACACCTACTCCGATCCTGGCGAGGCCGGTCCTGGCTCCCGGGTCGTCGGTGTACACGCCTTCCTGCCCAAGCCAGGAGGGCAAGAGCTGTTATACCCATTCTGGGCCCAGGATGCGCCTGACCAGGATCGGTGAGGTGTGCCCATCCGCGGCGCAGTTTTTTCGCCCCGCAGCAGTTTGCGAGAGCCCCGTGGCCCGGGAAACGCCTCCGGAGGCCGAAGCCGAGGCAACAAACCGGGACTGAACACCTAGAGAAGCAGCCCGACCGACGTCCAATCGGGCGACGCCCCCCGAGACGAGGACCGCGGGAAGCGCGTGGGGAGGGCTGGCGCGGAGCCCACAGGCGCGGCTGAAGCGAAAGCGGTCGGCGTGGAGGCGCCGGCGGACGGTTCGGCCGACGTCGCTGCCGTGTTGGCCGCCGCGAACGCGACGACCACTGGGCCCGCCAACGCGACGGCAGAGGAGCGCGCCCTCCGTTGGACGGCGCGCGCGGGGGTGGAGGTCCTAAAAGTGTCTGGGCGCTCTTGTCGGTTCTCGTCGCCCGGGGCCCACAGGTATACACCACCACCGCGGGCCTTGTCTTTGCCATGGTAGCTGATTGGATGATTGTTTCGGCGGTGGGTCGCAAGGTGTGTCCAATCACGCGATGATGGCACGTCGTCTGCGCAGTGCCATTTGGGCGCGCGGTTCCATGCGTGCGGTTTGAAGTGCTCGGGCGTTTTTGTCGGTTCTCGGCTTGGCATCGCTCGGGCGTGTGCATTCCTCTGGGCGAGGCCAGCGCCAGAACGTTTGGATCATTGTTGGACCACTGTGGACCATCTCAAGAAAACGACGCGCACGAAACCAAACAAGTCACAGAGATGGACGTCCGAGCGATGGCGAGTCGGCGGTCTTCCAACCGCGGGATGCCGACAGCACCTGCGCCTCGCCGAGGGCGTTCTGGGGGTGCCCTGATCGTCCCGAACGTCCACCGGAGGTCCGAGTTCTGGACGGAAAACACGACGACGATGACGACGACGACGACTTCGGCCTCCACGACGGAGATAGCGGCGACGTGGGATCGAGGTGCGAACAATTGATCGCCGTGTTCGGCTTTGGAAGCCCGTCGTGGGCCCCGGGGACCGAAAGAGATCGATCCAGGATGAGGCACTGGCCAGGATGGACCTGGGAGGCGTCCTGGGATCGGTTTTCACTGGGCAGATCTTGGAAGATTTTGGTCGGCGCACACCAGGGGGTGGTCCGAGGACGGTGGCATTCAGAGAAGGCGGAGGGCTTCCGAGTTTTAAGGAGGGGCTTATTAGAAGCCCTGTGAGATGTTTCCAGGCCTTTCCAGGTAAGGCTCTTCGCCATCTCCTTACCCTGTTGTGTGGTGTGTTTTCCTTCGTGGGGCGGGTGGGGCTCATCGCCACGGCTGAGCGCGACACAAAAGATTACCCAGGGTGGACCCGTAAGGGGCACAATGATTAGACTGGAAAGGATGTTGGCAATGACGGGGCGGTGCGCCTACCGTGGGAACAGGATGGGAGATCTTGGGATGCCAGGCGTCCGCGGCCCTTCTTGGCGGCCAGATCCTGGTGTTGGTGTGCATAGCCTCCCCGCCCGGCCTAGAGACTTCCCAAAGTGGGCGTGTGGATATTTGGGAGTGGTTTGTGCACCCCCCCCCCGCTCGGGAAAGGCGAGGAGAGGAGTGGAAAGTCGAGGGGCGGCGCTGGAGGGCAGGGGAGGGGGCGAGGGTTGCAGGAGGAGAGGGGCTGGAGGCAAGCGAGGTGCGCTCGCGTCATGTCTGACGTCCCACCCATCCCTCCCATCCCTTACCATGGTGTAGATCCCCTCTCTATTCGCACAATCGGATGGCTTGCAGGGCAATGATCCCGAGAGGGTGCGCCATGCATCGTAGAGCACGGCATGGCAGGGCGTAGAAGAACACGGCAGAGCGTAGTACGTCATAGCATGGCGTGGCGTTGCGTAGTGAAGAATTGCATCACAAAGCATCGCAACGCAAATGATGGCATCGCACAGCGGCACAGAACAGAGCATAGCATAGCATGGCGTTGAAGATCAAAGCGCAGCATGGCATAGCATGGTGTGGCAACTCGTAGTCAAGCACTGCATATCCTAGCATTGCAGCTGAAGGCATGGCATCGCACAGCGGAACACCACGTAGCTTTGCATTGCATGCCGTGGCATGGCACTGGACATCATGACGCCAGCGCTGCAGCGGAAACACGATTCGGAACGAGTGGAAGCGCGGAAATGACGCCAGCGCTTCAGCGGGAGTACGATTCGGAACGAGCGGAAACCCAAGCATGGGGCGAACGGTTCAGCGGGAGCAGCATTTTGAAACAAAAGCTAGCGAAAACCCAACTCCCAGGAATCCTGTTTGCAAAAAACAGTACGCGGAGGGGGGACGAACATCTTCTGGACGTCATCAGAAGAGAGAGGAGAGTAGTATCTATACATGTGTATATAGATAGAGCTTGCTGGATAGTTTTCGGAATGCCAGGTTTCTCATCCAGCCTCGTCTCGACGCCCGTGCTCCTGGAATGGGCTGCCTTTGATGTCTGCCAGCCTCCCTTTCAGGATTCACGCTCGTAACTATTCTGGCTCAAAATCGCCTGGCGGCGATCGGAACGGGCGCCACGGCGAGCCACTCCCAGGTCGCAGTGTGCGCGCGATCAGCCCTCCTCGCTGGCTCGGGGGCGCTGCTCTGGAGTCAGGTGGCCTGGCACCTGGCGAGCTGGGCTGCTGGGCGCTTCGGGCCTGAGGCGGCTCGGGTGCTGACTGTCGCGGGGGCGCGGGGCGTCGCCGCGCTGGGCGAGGCCGCCCACACTGCCTCTCGCTGGGGCTGGCGCGCTCTGCAGGCGGCAGCGACCTTCGCGAGCTCTCTGCTTGCTCTCGCTTGGGAGCATCGCAGCTGGCTGGCACGGGGAGCCCGAGCCGCCTGGTCGCGTGGCCGCGCGGCGCTGGGGGCCGCCTGGGCTCTGGGCGCGCAGGCCGTCGGAGGGCTCCGTGGCTGGAGGGCGGCCCGTCGGGCCGACCGCGCACGCGCTCGCGAGCTCGCAGCCGCTTCAACCGCTCTCGAGTACGCCTTGGTGGAGATGGCGCTTGCAGGTGGCGTAGCCGTCGGGGCGGCGGACCCGTGCTGGGTGCTGCTTTCCCGCGGTGGCGAGTGGGACGAGGTCCTGATCTTCGGGCAGGTGCGGGGCGCGGACTACAGCCTCGGCTTGACGACGGACGCGACGGGGGTCGCGTTCGTCTGGGTGCTGGTGCGCCTGCTGCCGGGGCATTTTCGCGCTGTGGTCGTGCCTGGAGGGGGAGGCCTCCGCATGCCGCCGTTCGGCGTTCCTGGTGCCCAGGTCAACTGGGTGTGCGAGCCGCCGCACGCCGCGGTCCAGTGGGACCCGAGTGTGGCCGAGCTGGCCGCGCTGCGCTTGGAGGCCCAGGGCGTGGACGCGGCCCTGCAGACCTTCGTGCTGGCGCCGGGGACGATCTTCGATGCGGGCTCGCAGGCGGCGACGATCCCCGCCTTCATGCCCGTGGGGGGCCCTCTTCCACCTGCAGGGGGCGGAGCCGTTGTGCCAGCAGCAGCGGGAGCCGCGGGAGCCGCAGCGGCGCCCCCGCCCGCGGGCGCGGTTGCGCTACCCGCCGCGGGCGCGGCGGGGCCCGCGGCGGCCGCGGGTCTGGGCTTCGGCGCCGTGGGAGCGCCCGACGGGGCGGCAGCCGCCCCCGCAGCGGGCATCGACCTGGCGTCGCTGCTTCAGGAGGTGCGCGCGATCCAGGGCCAGCTGCAGGACGGGGGCGGCTTGAGCAGCAAGCGAGAGAAGAAAGACAAGAAGTCTGCCACCAAGAAGAAGAAGAAAAATAAGAAGAAGAGGTCCGACTCCAGCGGCTCGACCAGCTCGAGCGACAGCAGCTCCTCCAGCAGCAGCGACTACCTGCGGTGGCGCGGGCCCAAGGCCAAGAGCCGTCGGGTCGACCCCGCCCAGGAGCGCAAGCTGGAGACCGAGAAGTTCAAGGCCAAGGGCGACCTCCTGGCGTTCGCGGCGAAGCACCCGGGGGCGCTCTCGGGGTACTTCCTGGCGATGGTGCACCGCAAGCTGAGCCACGGGCGCTTGACGGAGACCAAGCAGCTGAGGCGCGCGTCGGTGACGACGTGGGCGCAGGCACACTCGGGCCTGACCGAGCTGCGGGACCAGCGCGAGGTGCAGACGTTGGCGCTCGTCATGGACCTGATCAACGCGCAGGACCTGGCGACCGCGATGGACGTGCTGGCGCAGCGCATCATCGCGATCCAGCGGGCGAAGGCCAAGGGCGGCTCCTGGGAGAAGGCCGAGGCCGCGGAGCTGCTGGCTGGCACGGGGGGCGGGGTCGCTGCAGGCGGCCTCTTGAAGCTCACCATGTGACGAGGTGGCGGAGGGCGCGGCAGAGGTGGCTGCGCCGCGGAGGCCAGGAGTGCACGTTGGCTTCCGTCTTGGTCGGTCTGGGCGACTGGCTGAGCTTCGCTGGAGGGCCGCTGGGGCTGCCACTACGCCGTGGGCACCTCGTTCGGCCGCGCGTCGTGGAGTTCGGGAAGGCCTCGCCAGGCATCTTCCCAGTCCCTTTGCTGCGGCGTGGTGACGCCGAGCTCGCAAAGTTCGGGCGGCAGTACCGGGGCGCAATTTTGGTTTGGGCGAACATGTGCATCGTCGCGCTCAACGATCTGCACGACGGAGACGGCGACTACACCATGTTGCCGACGCAAGCCCAGCGTCGTGTGCAAAGGCGCATGCTGATGGGCGTCTCCCGCTTCCTCGCGGCCGAGTTGGCTTGGCCAGAGGCGGCGACAATTCAAGAGGTCCTGCGTCACTCCGACGGCTACGAGCCGTCCAGGTGCGTCGCGGAGCCCCTCGGCGAGCGTGGCGGAGTGCCAGACCGCGCCGCCGTCGTCGACCTGGCTGGGCTGCTGGACGAGCACTTTCCTGGGCTTGCTCATCAGGTGCGCTGTCCCCGATCGCTGCTCCTCAGCGTGGATCGGCGGCCCGCCAGGCTCAAGAGGCCTCACACGCTGGTGGGGCCCACTTACCCCAGTCTCGTGGCGCGCAACGTGGCGGCGGGCCTGCAGGGGTACGGCTCCAAGAAGAGGGCGCGCAAGCATCGTGGGGTTGCTCTCGTGGCTGGAGCTTTCGGCGTGAAGAAGTCAGACACGGAGCAGCGGGTGATCTCGGACCTGCCAGTGAACCAGCTGCTCAACCCTGATGCCCTCCCTCGGCCGACCTTCGCGTACCCGCCGCGGCTCCGTGTGGTGAAGACGCTGCCAGGCATGCGGGCCAAGCTGTGGAAGCGGGACCTGCGCCACTACTTTCACCAGCTGGCGATCGGCAAGGCCTGGCGGAAGTACATGGCCCATCCACCCGTGCCTGACCCGCGCGGGGGGAAGGGGAAGGTGTTCCCGTTCCACCACGCGACGCCGATGGGCTTCGCGCCGTCGGCGGGCTGGGCACAGGCGGCTTCCGACGCCGCTTTCCTGAAGGCAGGGCTACCCCAGGAGCGCAGGGTGACGTTTGACCAGCCCTGCCCCACCGAGCTGCCGCTCTGGGGGTCCATCATTGACGACCTCTGGGCGTTGGACGCGCGCTCTGCAGGCGACCGCGCGCGGAGCCAGGCCGACTTCTGGATGACCAAGGCCGAGCGCGCCTGGGACCGCTTGGGAGTTCCTGTGCATCACGGCAAGTCCGTGGACGGCGGCAGCGGCGAGTTCCAGGGCACCGAGGTCCACCCCACGGAGCACTGGCTGGGTACCACTCGCCGCCGCCGCGTGGACCTCTTCGCAGCCACCCTCGCCCTTCTGGGCCAGCAGCTGGTCTACCGCAAGGACGTGGAGCGCTTGGTCGGGAAGCACGGTTTCTGCCAGAGTTATCGGCCTTGCTTGCGGTCTAACTTTTCTCAGGTCTATTCCTGGCTGGAGCGCCTACCCTTGCAGGGGCGCAAGCCCGTGGCGTGGTGCCCGTTGGCGTGGCATGAGGTGCTGATGTCGGCCATCCTGCTGCCGTTCGCAGAGCAGGACCTGGATGCGGACTGGTGCCCGCGCGTGGAGTGCACGGACGCCGCGCCAGGAGGGCATGGCCGCGCCTGGGCGACGCTGCCGCTGGAGTCGGTGCAGCACATCGCCAGGTGGGCTGACCACCGGGCGCCCTACACCATGCTCGGCGACGGCTTCGGGGTTGACGTGGACGTCGAGGGGCGCTGCAGCCTGGCCCGTGTTACGCTGCCGCCAGTGGGCCACTGGTTCAAGGTGGGCAGGCCAGGCGGCTATCAGCACATCACGCTTGAGGAGGCGCACGCGAAGCTCTGGGGCATGGAGGCCCGTCTTCATCGGCCCTCTGAGTTGGGGAAGCGAGTACTGCATGCTGGAGACAACGCCCCGTGCGAGGGCGCCTTCATCAAGGGACGCAGTGCCAGCCGCAGGCTCAACCGACGCTGCCGCCGTGGGGCGGCTATCGAGCTTGCGGGCGGGTTCTCGCACTTCAACTTCTGGATCTCGACAGGCAAGAACCCCGCCGACGAGCCCAGCAGCTGGCACGGGTCACGCCAGGCGCGTGGCGGCAGGCGCAAGCCGCCGCAGCCGCTGCCCCGCCAGGAGGTGATCCCGCTGGCGCCAGCAGGGTGGGCATCTCGCGAGAAGCTCTTCCTGCACTTCTGCTCTGGGCCCAGGCGCGAGGGCGACCTGTGTGAGATGGTCGAGCGGGAGGCGCGCGGGGCTGGCCTGGTGGTGAAGGCGCTGGCCTACGACCCCATGGTCGACCCTGCCCATGACTTGACGTCGCCTGTGCTGGTGCGCGAGCTGAGGGGGCTGTGCAGCAGCGGCGACGTGATGGGCTCCTTCGCGGGGCCGCCTTGCTCGACCGTCAGTCGCGCCAGGCATCGCGCCCTGGGCGGCCGCCGCGGCCCGCGCCCTCTGCGCTCTCGGGACCAGCCGCTCTTGCCCTTGCCTGAACTATCAGAGTCCGAGCGCCAGGCTTGTGCGCTGGGAACGCATCTCTTCCTCCTCTGCCTCGAGCTCTTCACCAGAGTCCATATCAGAGGGGGCTGGGCAGGTCAGGAGCATCCTCAGGATCCAGGTCGTCATCCTTTCCCGTCCTTCTGGGTTGCTCAGGAGGTGGTGGAGTGGATCTCAGAGTTCGGTTTGTACGTGGTCTCGTTCGATCAGTGTCGGCATGGATCGTTATCTCAGAAGCCCACGTCCGTTGTCATTAATGACGCCAGGGCCGCCGCGGTCTTGGGACTCCGCTGCAATCATCGACACCGTCACAAGGGCGTGTACGGCCTGGCCCCGAAGGGAGGTTTCGTCACCGCTCAGTTGGCGCGTTACCCTCCGCAGCTGTGTCAGGCTCTGGCTCGCTTGGCGGTCAACGCGCTCGTCGCCCATCAGCAGCACCTCAGCCATGGCCGACGATCCTGGCAGGCGCCGTGGGCGCATCATTACCTTCTTGATGAGCGCGCTGAAGCCAGTGACGACCGACAGGTACGCCGCCGCACTGTGCGATTTCAGCTGTGACCTGGAGGCGCTGGGCTACAGCATCCACGAGCTCACTGAGGAAGAGCTCGATTGGTTCCTGGCCGAACGGGTGGTGGATCTGTTCGAGGAGTCTGGCGGGGTGGATGGGCTTGGGACTGCCTCAACCCTGCTGGCCGCCTTCGCGAAGGCGAATCCTCGACACCACTACCGCACGGCCTGGAAGGCGCTGGACGTCTGGCGCACCCGCAGACCGCCTCTGCAGGCGCCCGCCTTACCAGCGGTGCTGGCGCTGGGCATCGTGAACTGGCTCGTGATGGCCGGAGAGTGTGGCTGCGCCGCCGCCGTGTTACTGTGCTTCACTGGGTTGCTGCGAGCGTCCGAGGCGCTCTCCTTGGACGGCGGGACCTGGATCAGGACCGTGACAGGGTACGTCGCGCTGCTCGGCCGCACCAAGAGAGGGGCAGAGCAGAAGGTCCTGTTCGAGGAGCCGTCCACCGTGACCTGGCTGGATCACTACATGCTGCGTTTTCCCGCCAGAGCAGGGCAGCGAGTGTGCCCCATCTCGTACCCGCGGCTCCAGCGGTGGCTTCAGAAGGCCGCCAACGCGCTGGGCTTCGGGGCTGCGCACTGGACGTCTCATGGGCTGCGCCGTGGGGGAGCCACGGAGCTGCTGTCACGGGGCGTGCCGCTAGCGGACATCATGCTTTTCGGTCGCTGGCTCTCAGAGAGGTCTGCTCGTGAGTATCTCCGGCGCGGGGAAGTGAGTCTCACTCGTTTGCGTGTTGACATTGCCAAGTCGTCATGGTCTCTTGCCTACAGGTACTGTGCAGTTGGAGCCCAAGTTTGGGCTGTAGTCTGAGTTTCAGTTAGTTTCTTCTTCTCCGATTGTTGTTTCGAGCTTTCGCTGGATAGGGGAAGGTGGCGAGGCATTGGCCTACGCAGGCCAGCATGGTGCGATCGTGATCGCACTCCACCTTTGGAAAATATTCTGGTACGCTTCGCGTGCGCCCTCCCCTGAGAAGGGTCGGAGAGGTGGTTGTAGGTGACGTTCTGAAATAGATAGAGCTTGCTGGATAGTTTTCGGAATGCCAGGTTTCTCATCCAGCCTCGTCTCGACGTCCGTGCTCCTGGAATGGGCTGCCTTTGATGTCTGCCAGCCTCCCTTTCAGGATTCACGCTCGTAACTATTCTGGCCCTGCTGCGCTCCCACCCACCCGTGGTGGTCACCAACAACAGTGTGGAGTGCGCGGGGCCTTGCACTGCTCCTTGAGCGGCGAGGCATTGGCCTACGCAGGCCAGCATGGTGCGATCGTGATCGCACTCCACCTTTGGAAAATATTATGGTACGCTTCGCGTGCGCCCTCCCCTGAGAAGGGTCGGAGAGGTGGTTGTAGGTGACGTTCTGATATATATATATATTTATATATATATATATGTGTATTCATATTGTAATTGCATGGGAGCGCACGAGAGTGAAAGAGGAAAGACGAGCGGAAGGGCGGGAAGGCAGGGAGAGCGCAGGGGGGAGGGGAGCGGCGGGAAAGGAGGGGCGGCCCCGGGGGTGGCAGAGCGGCGCAGGGGAGTGGCGATCAGGTCGGCAAGGCACGCAGGACAGGTTCCGGAGGGCGGGGCGGAGCCATAATGGGAGGTCCATGCACTGCCCATCGCCAGAGCTCATCTGGCTCTGAATTGGCCTCAACCAGCTCATCCAGGGACCTGTGCGCTGGCGTCCAGCTGAAGGTCGGTCTACTTCCAGACCGCTCACAAGCTCTAAACAAATCCCTCCACATGGAGGCGTTTCGCGAAAGACCACGCTCGAGGTGGGGATCCCTGGCGCAGCCCTCACGCACAAAACTTGAATGAAGTGACGTTGGGGGGGCCCACGCGAATGGCCTCCAGGCCGGCCCACCTTCCGCCTCTGGGAACGGTTTGAAACCTACTTGGGAGCCTTCCACACTTAGCTCGGATCGACCAGCCATCAGCCGTGATCTCCACTACGCAGCCTCGGGACACGCGCCAGCCAAACCGCTGTAGTCCGTGAACAGAAACTGGCCCCAAGGGCCTTGGGCCAAGCCCCAAGACAAGAGGGAGTGGCGGCGGCAGCCTCATAGGGATACGAGGGAGGCTGTAGAGTAGAGGAACCAAGAGGAGAGATACCCTGCTCCCGAAGGTCCTGCCTGCGCTGCCACACCTCAGAAAATGGTGGCTGCTGATCGTCAACGTCGGGCGAAGTGAATGCCGAGTCGCAATCGTACAGCTGGTGGCCAAACGTGCCACGCTTGGCAACACAACAGGTGCACATTCCCGACATACCCAGCCTGGGACTTACGCTCGGGGGGCCAGAGACCTCCAGAAAGCAAAGCACGCGCCGACCCCTGACGGGCACCAGCTCAGAGGGACAGGACGGCAAGACGCACCGCTCGAATCCAAAGTTCCTCGGACCAGTGAAAAGGGATCCTGCGCCAAAGCCAGCGCTCGACTCTATCGCGGACTAACTGGCGGACTTCGGAGGGCGAGAATTCATAGAGAGACACAGCTTCGCCTCGGTCCGAGAGCAGAACGTGGGGCGCCGCCATGTCCGAGCCAATCCGTCCAAGGGAGGATTTTCGCGGAGATCGGCCCGAAGCACATGCGCCAGGATCCATTAGGCACGAAACGGGTGTGAATAGCCAGCCACGCCGCCCGCAACTGAGGAGGCGAGGTGAGACCATCCCATAGCCACGTGGCATAGCGAGCGAGCAAAGGGCAGATAGCGTCGAAGGTGGGATCGTACAATCGATCCTTCTGCGTTCACGTGTAGGCCGTCAAAGAAGATAACCTTTTACGAGCGCCGACGAGCTCACCCGCGAAAGTGTGAAGCTTCATGAGCGTAGCATCAGTGAGACCGTTGACGCCGGCACCGTGGCTACCAAATGGCATGTCACCGGTTCTCCACAGAGCCCGAGCCTTCAAACCCGCGGACCGCTTGAGGGCCCGAAGCTTGCCACGGCGTCCCCGAACCGCCCCAAGACGCTTTCTTTTCTGGGCTCTGTGGGCCGTGCCACCAGCAAGCGAATCATGCCCCAAATTGCGGGCAGACTTGAAACGCAGACAGCTTGCACCTGGCCGCCTTCACCTCGACCGCCCGCGCAGCCGGCCAAAAACCAGATTTGGTGGCTTGCAACCGAAAGCCCAGGCTGCGCGCGTCCCGAACAAAGCCAAGACAGCACTGAAAACCGTTCCAGCCTGGCGGGCCAACCTGCCTATCCATCGGAAGGAGACATCATCCATGAGGCCCCTGGGCACCACGAACCGAAACTCCTGCCTTACGCGCTGCAGCGGTCGAAGAAGGATGACCTGCATGAGGGTGGTAGCGTGGCAGCATCCTGCCACGATCCCCTGGAACGAAACATGGGCCTTGCTGATGGATCCGAATCCTTTGACGCGCCGAGGCTGCTGATTGACGCACGCCAACATCCACGCCAGACGCAACGGGTACCCAACGGCAGCAGCCTCGGCCATCACGGCCGACAGGAGGATCTTTTCATAGCATGTTATGTCCAGGAGAACTGACACACAATGCTGATCAGTGTGGCGGGCAACCTCGGCCTCCAGGTTATGAGAGAAGGCGCAGTCGACGCTGCTGCGCCCAGCCCCCGAACCCCACAAGAGCTCGCCGCGATTCCTCCCCTCCCACTCGACGGACACCGACCTGCGCACCCTCCCCCATATTTACCCTCCCCTCCCCCATCCACCGACCTGTCGATACGCGTCTGCAGCAGAGCGATCAGGCGGTGCTCCCCCGGCTTGTGATCCTATCAGAGGGCCACGTGCAGCACAGCTCGCATTGCATAAAAAGCAGAGCCAGTGTCAGCATTGCGGCATCATTTAGATGCTGCAGGTTGCGAGGGGCGAGGCTAGACGGCCCAATGGCAGTGCGCTCAGAGAAGCTCAAGACCGCAGCTCGAACTTCCGCCGCCCCAATCTCAGGCAGCAGGGGCGAAGTGCTAGCTTCGGAAGGGCACTCCATCCTCTTGCAGCCGTGCTCCTGCCACACCTTGGCCCAGTTCTTCGAGGCAGTCATCCGGGTCATTTGCCAACGGGTAAGGTTGCTCGCCTGATTGGAAGACCACGGCGTCTTGCAAGGCCTTGGTTTTCGAAAAGGCGTGGGCCTTACGGGCCCCAGACAAGAAGTTGGTTGACACCCACTCGTGAAGATGATCATCCAAGAACACCCCTGGTTCGTTGCTCGAAGAATTGGCCAACACAGGGGTCCAGCCTGCGCAGCAGCTAGGCTTGCTTCAGAATTCGGTCGAACAAGGACTCAGTTCCAGCAAGCAGGGTAGCCAGCTTGCGCACATCATCAAGACTCCTGGCCGTCTGCTCGGCCAGCTCTAGCACCCTGGACGACAGGCACGCGTGCACCCGGCGCAAATGGCGAGCCCAGCCCCTGGCTACAGCCCACGCGTCAGCGTCCGTGCCACGCGAGAGCGGGCGCTGCTTGGGCGGCTTCCAGGTGTACTTCACCCAACGCCAGCGCCTGGGGCCAGCACGACCGACCTGTTTGCAAGCGTCCTGCCCCACCAGATCGTAGCGCCCACACAGCTCTCTCGATCAGCTTCAGCGTGTCGTCCCAAGCCCGCGCCAGCCCATCGTCCGTGAACGCTTGGCGGATCTGGCCCTGCACAGCCGACCAGTCGGCGGGAAAGCGGCTGCAGCCTGGCGGCGCCTTAGCCGCGAATGCGCGAGGCTCCCAGGCCACGCGGCACCACAACGCCCGATCCGCTCCAAGGATCTCCAGCGCCACGGGACGATGATGGGAGGTATCTGCCGCCTCCGTGCGCGCCAACAGTCCAGCATCCACTCCAAAGTAGTCGTACTTGTGGCCTGGCAGCGCCTGCCGACACGTGGTGGCCTGTCTGGACACCAGCACCCCGCCAAGGGAGTTGAACCAAGGTTGGGTTTCGGGGGGCTCGATATTGAAGTCGCCCCCTACAATCCGCGTGTAGCCATGGCTCGCCACGTCCAGGAGGAGGTGGCCTACCTCGCGCAGGATCGCGAGTTTGTCGGAATTCAAACCGACCGAGTCGTGCGGCAGCCAAGGTTCTGGACCCTCCGCTGCAAGGCGGCAGCTTTGTCCTGGGGAGGTCGGGGAGCGGGATGGCGGGAAACGAGTGGTGAGGCAGGGCAGGGGGGAGGGGAGGGGGCGGCGGCGGGAGTGGAGGGGAGGGCGTGGGATTGGTGGTTCGGGACGGGGGAGACGGAGAGGAGCCGAGCCGGGCGGGGCTGGGGAAGGCAGGGGACTGCGGGGGGGGGAAGGGAAGGGGTTCGAGGGGGCGGGCGCGAGAATGGGACGGCTAGGAGCGGCTACGCCTCCGCGCCCCCCTGCGTCGTCCTCGTCATCCTCGTCATCCTCCTCGTCGTCGAAGTCGGGCGAGCAGCTGAGGGCACCTCCAGGGGACCCGCACACTGCTGGCAGGGTATGCCCTCGTTACGGTAGGTTCGCGTCGCCTCAGCGCACGTTCGGCAGCGCCGTCGTGCGCATTCGAGGCTGAAACAGAGGTCCGGCGCCTCCTCTGGCGCGCTCCGCGCCGATCCGAGAAACCGTCGCGGATATCCGAATCGTTATGTTTATGTAATGGTTTGTTACCCTAGTGAAGAACCGCGCACCTTTCCTGCCCCTTTTGGGCCCGCGTTGGCACTTTAGGGGCCCTTTGCGGTCCCTTTACGGCCACGGTCCTGCAATCCTCGATTCTTCTCGTTGCCGTCAGCCTGAACAGAAGAGTCAGAGCCCACGCCGTCATCGCGGCAGCCTGCCGTGCAACCTCCGGCCAGCCCTCTCCAGCAGCGAGGGCTGCGCCTTCGAGCTCGCCGCAGCGCCCCTGCGCCGGGTACAGCCTGGGGGGCGTGTGCGGCCTGGTGCTTCTCTGAGAGCGGCGGTGACCCACTGCGACTGAGGGGTACAGTTGGAGTTTGATAACGACGGACAAGGAGCAGGGGGATAGCGAAGACCACGACGACGACAAGGAGCAGGGGGATGACGACGACGACGACGACAAGGAGCAAGGGGATGACGCCGACGACGACGACGACGACGTTGGCGATGATGATGATGATGATGATGATGATGATGATGATGATGATGGTGATGGTGATGGTGATGGTGATGGTGATGGTGATGATGATGCTGATGCTGATGATAATGATGATGATGATAATGGTGATGATGATGATAATGATGATGATGATGATGATGGTTATGATGATGATGGTGATGGTGATGGTGATGGTGATGCTGATGGTGATGATGATGACGATGATGATGATGATGCTGATGACGATGATGATGATGATGATGATGATGATGATGCGGATGATGACGATGATGATGATGATGATGATGATGCTGATGTCGATGCTGATGATGGCGCTGTTGTTGATGATGATGTGGTTGATGGTGATGGTTATGGCGATGGCGATGGTGATGGCGACGGTGATTGATTATGAGTTTGATAATGATGATGGTGACGTTGATGATGATGATAATGTTGATGATGATGATGATGATGGTGATGATGATAATGATGATGGTGATGATGATGACGATGACGATAACGATGACGATGACGATGATGACGATGGCGATGGCGATGACGATGACGATGACGATGACGACGATGATGATGATGATGATGATGATGATGATGACGATGACGATGACGATGACGATGACGATGACGATGACGACGGTGTCAGTCCCAGACTTTCCGCCCGAATGCATCCTGGCTTGTTCGACTGTGTCCTTGCCTTCTCGTGGACCGCGCATCGGCGCGGGCTCCCCTCTGTCTCGGTGGCTGGGCTGTGTGGAGAAGTTCGCGGCCCTCTTGCGCGGGCAGTGCATTCAACGAGACCTCCAATTGGGCGCCGAGGACAAACCAGGGCCGACAGCGCCGACATATGCGCGTAAGCTGCCCGCGTAAGGTCACGCCTGCGTGCCATTGTTGCCACGCGGTGTGCCGCGCTGGCGGCCCGCGCAAGCCACCCTGCAAGGTCGCGGTGTCGTCGCGCATAATTTAGAAAACATCTTGGTATTCGTCGCTCGATTGCTTCTGGTGTTTGGGCGCCCCCCCTCCCCATCAGCCTAGGGGGGCGATGTGGAAGGGGGCGTTTGCGCCGCGCCCGAGGAGAGCGCCACGAGCTCCACCACTTCCACGGAGGCGGCCGCGAGTTCCTCTACGATGACGGGCCCTCGCTCCCTCTACTCGTCATATTCCTCCTCCTCCTTGTATCTCGCTACCCACGATCGAGGAGGAGGTCAGGACGGTGGCTCACATGTTCCGATCCGACACTTGATTAGAGTGTGATGTCGTGCACCATTGCCACCCGATCTGCATGTGCGACGACGCGGCGCAGTGCCTGCTGGAGTTATGGCGCGGCAATCTGGATCAAGGATAAGTATTGGCAGCGATTCGTATGATGCGGGGGATTATTCTCCCCAAGTTTGAAGGAGAGCAGCGTTTTTGTTCGGCTGATTCCTTGGAAATGTTCGAAAGATGGCACGGTGGTTGCGCTCGTCGGTGGGATCGAGATGGGCCGACCAGGCTAATCAGGACGACCTCTTTGGAGCGAAGGGTCAGAATTGTGAGACATGCGTGTGGAGGCAATCCGCAGCAGGCGAGTGGGCGACGGCCAAGAGCCAGACTTGTGCATACTGCTCGACCTGTCTATGGCCTGCGAACACATCAGCTGGCAGCTACTACGCATCAAGGGTGAGGAGTTGCAGCTCAGACTGAAGCTGCTCCGCACTCTGGTCGTGCTGTACTCGATGCCGCAGCTGGTCACCTGCGACGGCATAGCCAGCGGTACGACGACACCCATGAGAGGGCTGGTGGCTGGACGCTCGTTCGCCGACCTCGTGATGCGCATATCCATCATTCCGATACCCGACGATCTGGCAAAGTTTTCAGGTATGTCGGTAGGCAACGTGGTGAACGTCATTTAGACAACAGTCCCCTAGCAAACGTATGCAAGTGGCGCAGCAGGTGTGCAACGCGTACCGTCAGGCGAAACGGGACCTCGTAAACGCGGTTGTCCAGTTCAACGTGAAGACGGGCAAGGTTGTTGGCAACGACACGGAGGCGCCCCACGAGTTGGGGCGCAGGTACACCATTCTGGCCGACGCCAAGGCGGCCTCAGCCCGTAGTCTGGGCTCCGACTTCGGTTGCGACAAGCAGGCGGGGTCTCAGACTCGTTTGGGATGCCTGGCGTGGTCCAAGAAACCTTGCATCAAGATCCGAGCCATCCGCCCTGCGAGAGGTCAGCGTAGGCAGCGAGTGAGCCTGGGACGTGTCCTTATGTGGACCAGGGGCGAAGGGGTGACTGGGAGATCGTGGACGGCGCTTCGCAGGGCTGCTCGGGCGGCCCTCTTCACCCATACGGCCCGCCGCTCCCTCACGATCGATCTGGTTCTGGTTTCTGGGGGCTCTGCTGCTGTAGACCCTGCACACCCATGCACAATTCAGCAGGATGTGTTTTGCCGCCGGCAGGGATCTCAAGGACACCAAGAGCGTTTGGAGCGCTGTGAAAAGGGCCTGTGTCGGCGGCCCTCGCTTCTTGTTTTCGGATCGGTTTGACCCTGGGGCCAAGGGTCTCTCGACTCCTGCACTGCCGAGGGATTAGTTCTCGATGTATGTCGCGAGCGCGTGCGCACGATTAACATGGCCGCACAGTGGGGAGCTGAAGACTCGACAGACAAAGCCAGGCGCGAAGAGAGTTTTACCAGCCACCTGGCACAGCCACATTTTCTTGCTCCCATCGAGGCCCTCAGCACCAGAGAATCTAAGGAATAATGGAGCGGCATGAACAATGCAACCTTGCGTCGCCTGGCGGCCAACGGCTTCTGGGGTCACGAGCGGCTGCTCAGCGTAGGTCTGCGCGATCGCCCCATGTGCTCGTTGTGTGGGAATGCCGCCTGGGACGACTGGGCACTGGTGATGGAGGGCTTGTGCCTGCACGTGGGGCGATCGGCTCCCGGACGGAGCGAAGGCACCATGGGTGGTCCCTCTGGAGCCATGTGCTGGTGGCCGATCCGAGGCCCTGGCAGCCTCGTCCCGCGATGGGTGAGGTCGTGAACTTGCGTGTCAGGCCGGCTTCGGGGGCCTTCGAGGGGCAGTGTTTCGGGGATGGTTTGCGCAATTCGATTGCAGGAAATGGTTGTAGATCGAGGGGAGTTAACTGGAGCGTCGCCCAGGTGAACGCCAGTGGGCCCGACGCCCCTGGCTCCGTTTCTGCGGTCCCATGCTTGGCCGTAATCAGAGCTTCGAAGTCGCCGAGCATTACGCTCTCAACCACATGTATATCGATAGTGGTTTCTCGGACCCTACTCGTTTCTTTCGGGTTGCGACTGGGTGGTCAGCAGCTCCCGCGCGCGCGTGCACGACGATGGCGTTGACGAGGGTGCCAGGTGGGGCGGTCTCGACAACTGGGCGGCCGACGCGGCTGCCAGGGCCGGCGCTAGCATGCATCCTGGCGACGATGAGGCCCACACCAGCACCGAACGGTTTCATTCTCTCATGCAGAATGTAGAAAATATCCTTCCAGGACCGTTGGGGCGGCTGGGCCATGTTTTGCGGCTCCCGAGTTGCGCGAGGTCTGCCGAGAGGAGGCGCCGAATCGTCCCGCGGCTGGCCGACGATGCTGCGACTTCTGAGGGCTCACACGACCCCGTGTGGTTTCCAGAAGGAGGGTACAGGTGCGTAAGATGCCTGAGGTCTGGGAGCCCTGTCCAGGTCCTCAAGCCCCTCCCCCTCCTGCAGGCCAGGAGAGGGGCATCGTCTGTTGTGTGTGTGTGTGAGGCGCCTACCGGGAATTCGATACCCAGAAGCGCGGTCAGGCTTGTCTCGGAAGCTGCCCGCATGGGTCGGTTGCTTGGAACCGCCCGCGTACGCTGTGGAGTTGACTCCACCCGCGTACGGGCTCCGAGCCCTTGGGCACAGGATTTTTTTTGGTCGGCGGGGCGAGAGCGAACCTCTTTCGCTAAAAGCTAGGCGGGCTACGCGCAGCTTTAATTAGGGAGACAGGGCGCAGGAAGGCGGGGCCTCGGGCGGCGGAGCGAGAGGAGCCCGGGGTGCAGGCGGTGCCGAAGAGCTTGCACAGGAGAAGGTACGCCGTGGACGGGGCCGGGTGCGAAGACCCGGGAGGTGGTGGAGATGGTGTAGCCGTCAGCGGCACGTCGCGAACACCAGCCTCAAGTACAGCGAGGAAGGATGAGCCATTGGAGCCCTTGGGCACAGGAGGCAGCCTGAGACCGACCCCCTTCGGCGCATTTGCCTCGACAACAAACTGAAGGACCTCGAGGTCGTGCCTGCGTCCGAGGCTGAGGAAGTGGCCTATGTTGGGGTCCAGGGTCCGGTCCCGTCAGTTTTGTGTTCTGGTGTTTCTCAGACGGTGGCACTCCTTCCCCCGCTCCTTCTTTCCCCGCACCCTCTCTGCCAAGGTGCCCGTCGCCCCTATGTTTAGCGTTTCTGCGCAAGGCCGTAGGCTGTCTGTCTCACAGCATACAAAACTGCTCCTTCTCCTCCTCCTTTTTCTTATTCTTACCCTCCCATTCCCGCCTGCCCGCCCCCTCGTTCCCCACGCGGAAGGAGCAGGAGAAGGAGGAGGAGGAAAAGGAGGAGGAGGAGGACGAGGCCGAAGGGAGAGCAAGCGGAGTGAAGAGGGAACGGCCGTTTAGTCATACCGAGTCAGATCAAGTTGACGATGGATTTTTTCAGTAGGTTACGCCATGCCGCCGACCACCACAAGGAGTGAGTGTTTGAGACGGTCGTGGGAATTATATTTAAGGGGGCCGAACGGTCATTCATTGTCCCTGGGTGCGTGGCTGAAGTGCAGATCCGTGGTGAGGATTCTGCTTATTGTTGTTGCTGTTGTCGTCGTCGTCCCCCCCGCGACCCGGCCCGCGACCCACCCGCGGCCCACCTCGCGACCCACCTCGCGACCGACCCGCGACCGACCCCGCGACCCAACCGCGACCCATCTGCGACCCACCCCGCGACCCGCTCGCGACCCACCCGCGACCCACCTGCGACCCACCTGCGACCCACCCACGACCCGGCCCGAGACCCACCCGCGACCCACCGTCGACCCACCCGCGACCCACCTGCGACCCGACCCGCGACCCACCTACATTGTTAAATCGGCGCATGCGGCGGGCTCGTTGTATAGTTTCAAAAATGTTGCGCCTGCGGCGGGCTTCCTCAAATCCTCGCAGACTGCCGACGTCCCCGCCGCCCCCTCACTCTTATCCGCAACTGCGGGGTGCTACGTGTGTGTATATATACACATACATACATTAACGGGGGACCGGGTCCGGGGGCCCAGGGCCGGGACCACGACCTCAAATGTGGGGCCCAGCGCGCCGGCCCGACTCTGGGAGGCCTACAGTCGGCCCGGGGAGCCCTCAGACAGCAAGTCCGGCGGCCCCAGACGGTCTCGAGACACCCCCAAGACGCCGTCTAGGTGTCTCTGGCGACGCACGATACGTTTCAAACTGCCCCGGAGGCCCCCAAGACGCCCCGAGAGGCCTTTGAGGTGCCGCCCAAGAGCGCCCCAAGAGGGCAAAATCTTTGATTTTCAGTTTTCCAATCTTTGTTTCCATTCTCGCTGTTTCGTGTTTCCAGCGCTAGAGCACCGCCCAAAAGGCTCCCAAAACCGCTCCAAGACGGCCCAAGAGGCCCCCAAGAGGGCCCCAAGACGGCCCAAGAGAGCCCCGAGACGCCCCAGAGCCGCCCCAGACGGCGCAAGAGGGTCCCAAGAAGGCCCCAAGAGGGGCCCAAAAGAGGGAACGCGAACTGAAAAATCAAGCTCTCCGCCCCAAGATGCCCTCAAGAGGCCCCCAGGAAGCCCCCAACAGGCCCCACGAGGCCCCCAAGAGGTCGCACGATGCGTTTTTAACTGCCCTGGAGGCCCCCGAGATGCCCCAAGAGACCTTCAGGATGCCGCCCAACCCTCAATCCGTGGAACCCGTGCCAATGTTTATAGCGTAAGCGCGCGGCGCTAAGGCGAGAGCTTGGTTCTGAAATCGAGCCGTGCACATGTTTTGAACGAAAAAAGGAAACATTCGCTCGGCGCTCAGGCGATAGCTACATTTTGAAAACGAGCCTCCCTCAATCCGTGAAGCTCGCGCAACTTTTTGAAACGAATTCGCGCGGCGCTAAGGCGAGAGCAATAGTTTGAAACAAGCCTGGGGGGGTATATTGGAGAGGCCTGACGGCCTGTGCCGCCGACCCTGATCGAAAGGCCTAGGAGTGGGGGGAGGAAGCGGAGGAGGAGGAGGAGGAAAAGGAGGAGGAGCGGAGGAGGAGGAGGAGGAGGAGGAGGAGGAGGAAGTGCATCCTTTGTGTGCCCGCTCGAAGAAAGTGCGCCCCGGGAGTGTGATATTCTGACTTGGGACGTGCTCCCGGAAGAGGAAGAAGTGCATCTCGGGCGTGCCCGCTCGAGGAAAATGCGCCCTAGGGGGGTGGTATTTTGACTCGGGGCCCGCTCCCGGGACGCCTCTGCGGGAGGAGGAGGAGGAGGAGGAGGAGGAGGAGGAGGAGGAGGAGAAGGAGGAGAGGAGCAGGAGGAGGAGGAGGAGGAGGAAAAGGAGGAGGAGGAGGACCAGGAGGAGGAGGAAGTGCATCCCGTGCGTGCCCGCTCGAGGAAAGTGCGCCCCGGCGGGCGTCGTATCTGCCCCGGGCCCCCCCCCCTCCCCCCCCCTGCGGGGAAGGGATCAAAGGGAAGGGGCTTCCCTTCGACTCCACTACGACGTCGTTTAATTTCGCTTTGGATAGCGCGCTTGAGGAGGAGAACCCTGGGAGGGGGAGAACGGAAACGACGGAGACGACGAGTCGAACGGAGAAGCCCCTCACACACGCCGACAGGGTCGGCGGATTTTCTGCTGTTTGGCACGGTGCTAAAGTTATCGTTCGGCGAAAATTCCTCCTTGGAATGTATTTCCCTGCGCGGTGCTAGAATGACACCGGTGGGGGGGGAGGGATGTGGAGGACATGCGGGAACCGAGGCGGCGTTCGCCCTGTAGTTCCGCCGCGGGCCGCCCTTGGGAGCTCCGGCGGCGCCCGCCGATAGCGGTTCCCTCGCCGGACGTGCGCGCGCACGGGAATGCGGCGCGCGCGGCGTTCCCGGGGAGGATCGGTGTTGATATTTTTGGACGTATTGGCATTTGACGGGAAGCGTCTTCGAGGAACGAGAAGCGAGCTGGACGTTTTGGCTGAATCCTCCTCATATGAGTAACAGATCTCTTAATTCTAGGGGGTGGCGGATTGCACGGTGTACAAGGCTTAGCGGATTCCTCGGGATGGCGATTTCGCGTGAAACACCCTGACAAAAATGAGATTTCCGCGACATCGCGTTTAACACAAACAAGCGTTTCGCTCGAGACATCATCCTGAAGCGGTGTGCTGAGCGAGCGCGGGCCCATGGCGAGCGCTCAGGCGAGAATTTTGCCCGCTGCTGGCTGCCCGCGCCAGAGCCACCGCAGGGTCGCCGCACTGACGCCATGAGGCCAGCCGATGATAGGCTCAACGGTAAGCTGTACCTCGATGGTTCGGCGCTCGAGCCGCAGTTCGGCGCCTTGCGCCGTGCGGGCTTGGCCATTGCGCAGTGCGACGACGACGGCAACCTTGTCGCAAGGGTGTACGCCACCGTCAGGCGAGACCTCTGCCCGCAGCAAGCGGCCAAGGACGGCGAGGACCTCGCTGTCTGGATGCTCACCACCTTCGCGGGGCCAGCGGTGGAGGAGGTCAACATCGATTGCAGATCCACAGTGACCTGCCTGCGGAGACGGCGTGCGTACGCCACGGCGCCCAGCAGGGTTAACGCCCACCTGTGGAGCAGGATCCCGGCGGCCTTCGAGCCATGCACTTTCGAGGTGAAGAAGGTGCGAGCCCACTGTTCGAGGCAAGCGGTGCTCGACGGGCTCCTGACGGAGGCCCAGAGGCGCGGCAACGAGCATGCAGACCGCCTCGCCAAGATGGGTGCCCAGATGCATGCAGTGGACAGGCAGACGGTTGGCGAACACCATGCGCTGGCGGAGATCATGCAGGAACTCGGGCGCTGGATCTGTCGAGCCGCCATCATCTGGCAAGGCATCGCGGCCAAGGGTTGCGAAGGGTTCCTTCCTGCTGTTGAGCGGCGCCAGGTGCGGTTCGCCGCCGCCGAGGCGTCTCAGGCGGCAGAGGATGCTGTTGGCGCTGGGCCGATGGCCAAGCGGCCACGCCTGGAGAGCGCTCGCTCGACTGGCAGCAGCTCGGTCGCCCTCTCGGCCAGCGCTGTAGCCTTCAGCATCATGGGACACGCCCTGTCCTACGCCTGTGTTGGAGAAGGTGAGGACACCCAAGAGCTCGTAGCGTGTTCCAAGTGCGGCGCCTACATGACGCTGGGCGGCCGCTCAGGGGTGAGGCCTCGCCTCAAGGAGCGGTGCCCAGGCGACAAGGCCGACGAGGGGGGCAGGAACCAGCGCAGCCTGTGGCTACGGGGACTCCATCCAGGAGGCAGGAGGCAGGATGGGGTCACGAGCTGCCAGGCACATACTGAAAGCAGAGGGCATCCCTGCACTGCGCTTGCAGGGGCCGGTGCCAGAGCATGCGCAGGAGCGGTACCTGGAGTGGCTTGGCATCGCAGCGGAGCCAGCGGTCGACTCCTCGGCCGATGCGAGCAGCGCGGGCAGCCCCCCAGCGGCGGCCGCGGAGCCTGAGGTGGCGGAGGGCCTCGGCGAGGCCCCAGCGGTTGCGCCCGTCGCAGCGGCCGTCGCAAGCCAGCCTCTGCGGCGCCCAGCCGCGGCGAGAGCTGGGCTCCTCGGAGCCTACGGGTCACCAAGGAGGAGCTCGCCGCCGCGGCCAATGCAGCAGTCGACGTCCTGGAGGACCGCAGGGTGCGCCGCCGTCTGGCGCGCCGCGGCGATCCGACCGTGAGTGAGTGAAAGTTGTGCATCGGTGAGGCTCGCGCCAGCTGCTCCCCTTGGTGAGTGGGCTTCCGTCGCCCTCGGTGCTCGTTTGGGACTCGGCTTCTCTCGGGAACGCGGGCCCCGCCTGGCCCTGTCCGCGTTTGTCTGGCCGCCACTTGCCTTGAAGGCCCCGTCTTTAACTTTGACAAGTAAGAACATGGCAGAACACGCAAGAGCACGGCATAATGCACAGGAGCACCGCAGAACACACAGGAACACGGCAGACCGCAGACCACGCAGGGGCACGGCAGACCACACAGGATCATTCCGTAGCCATTTTGGCTCAAAGCGAGCCTGGCTGGCGGCAGGCCCTCGGGCGCGCGCGCGCTCGCTCGCGGCCATGGGGCATTCTGGATGCGGGGCAACCTGGGCGGCAGCCTCCGCCCGCGCGCTTGCGCGGCGGCTGCGGCGGGAGCATCGGCGTGCCATCGGGGAATCGCGGGCGGCGGCGCTGGCGCGGCGTTCGGCCGCCCTCCGCCGTTCCCTGGAGGCTCGCTGGCAGCTCGCCGACCGCGCGGGCGCCCACGCTCCCAAGTTCGGGGAGACGATCGCGGCCGCGCGGGCCCTCGGGGTCAAGGGCGGCCTCCAGGAGGCGCTGGAGGACCTCGCCTTGGGGAACTGGGCGCGGCGCGCCCCGCCGCCTGGGCAGGCGCGGCTGCGGCCCGTGCCCGAGGCGACGCAGCTGCTTCCTCCTGGTGCGATCTTGGCGATCGACCTCGAGGCGCAGTTGGCTGCAGGGCCTGCGCAGGTTCCGCCCGCGCCGAGCATTGGCGACGGCGAGGGCGACGTCGGCTCGGGCCTTTCTGTCCTCGAGCGGAGCCCGGCGGCGGGGCTCGGGGGCATGGCGGGGCAGGACGAGCTGGAGAGCGTGGGCGCGGCGTGGGGGAGCGACGTCGCTGTCGAGGTCTGCGTCGCCGAGCCCGCCGCGGAGCCCTGCCATCCCGCGGGGCCACGGGCGCGCCGGCGGTCAGGCGCCCTGCCGCGCCGGTCGCGGCGCGCGCCGCTGCGGGGCGGGGCTGTGCCGCACGCCCCCCTCAGCCTGCGGAGTTGCGTAACGACCGCCGAGTCGGTGGTCGAGGCGTTGGGCTGCGGGCCCCTGGCCCCTGCGGACAGGGCAGGCTGCGCGCCGCTGCCTCCCGTCTTGGGACATGCTCGCGCAGGGCGCGGCGCTGGCGGTCGCGCCAGCGTGGACGGCATGGCTGATGCCAGCGACACTGGCTCTTCGAGGCCGTCTACGCGTGGGCCCGTCGAGTATGCCGACGACGTCGCGCCGCACCTGGGCGGATGTTGCGTCGTCAGCGACGACGTCGCGGAGGGGCCGTGGGAGGCTCGGCCATCGAGCAAGCCGTCGACATGGAGCCCCTGGTCGCGGACTCCGTCGGCTGCACCGCGGGCGATGGCCACTCGGGCTCGGAGTGCGGGTTCGTTTCGTTCCTGGGCGACTTCTGGGCGGCGGCGGTGGCGCGTGCGGCCCAGGGGCCGAAGTCGGGAGTTCAGTCACTCCTGGACTGGGCCGAGGCCCGCGCCCTCGGCGTCCGCCTCGGCAGTGCAGGTTGTCCAGGTGCCGAGGAGCGCGCGCGGCTCCTCGATGGTCTCTTGGCCCGCGCGCGTTGCACGACGCGGCCCGCGCTGCGCGACGCGGCCCAAGAGTGGTGCGTGAGGCGGGCAGTTGCATTCTGCATGTAGATCTGTTCTCGCCTTGTGGCGCGGCCGCGGTGGAGGCCCAGCGCGGCCCCCGCGGGGAGAGGCGGCTGTAGGCGGCCCCTCTCGGGAGGGCGTGTCTCGGGTGGCGCTCGCTGCCTCTGGAGGCCCCTCGGCCCCTTTTCCTTTCCTCCCCTCCGCCGTCGGGGCCCCGTCTTTAACTTTAACTTTAACCACGCAGGATCATTCGCCTTTAATGCCCCGCATTTAACCTTTAACCTTTAACCACGCAGGATCACGGCATATTTCGTTTCACATGCTTGATGGACGAAGCGCTTTTTCCTAAGGGATGAGTTTGAATCAGGCCTTCAAGATCGCCCTAGATGACCACGCGAGTAAACCTGCTATACTCCTTCATTCTTGGGGTCCATTATGTCGTGTTCCTGCTCTTCTCCTGGCGTGTTCTTTCGCTCTTGCGGTCTATTCCGCCGTGCTCGTGGTCGCGTTTAGCAATGTTCCTTCTTTCCTGGCGCTTATTCTGCCGTGCTCCTCAGGTCTTGGGGCCTATTATGCCGTGCTCCTGGTTTTTCCCCGCATCCTAAGTGGGGTTCTTGTTTTCTCTGCACACCCTCCGCGCAGGATCTCTCGTCTTCCTCCCTCTCCTCTGCTCCTCTTTGCTCCCTCCGCATCATCATCACCATCACCATCACTCCCTACTCATCATCGTCATCACCATCATCATTACCATCACCATCGCACGATCACTCACCATCATCGGCATCGAACGATCATCATCATCATCATCGCTACTCGCTGACTAACCACTTCGTCCCCATCATCACCACCACCATTTACCATCATAATCGCACGATCACTCACCATCAGCACTCATCATCACCACCATCATCATCATCATCACGTCGTCATCATCACCACCACGACCACCATCATCATCATCATCATCATCATCATCAACCATATATCATCATCAAACACCGTCGTCACCATCCCATCACCATCATCCACCAAAAGGGAACTTCGTCTGTGAGTGAATTGTGAGGAAGTCTCAGGCGGGAGCCCCCTCCCTATGGGGCCCGCAGATCATGTTACTAATCCGAGCGGGTCTTGGAATTCTTGTAACTGTCGTCATGTTTGGGCTCCTCAGGTCTGAATTTGGAGGAAGTATCAAGCGGGAGCCTCGTCTGTGAGTGAATTGCAAGGAAGTCTCAGGCGGGAGCCCCCTCCCTATGGAGCCAGCAGATCATGTTATTAATCCGAGCGGGTCATCGGATTCTTGTAACTGTCGTCACTATTGGGCTCCTCAGGTGTTAATTTGGAGGAAGTATCAGGCGGGAGCCTCGTTTGTCAGTCAATTGCGAGCAAGTCTCAGGCGGGAGCCCCCTCCCTATGGCGCCCGCAGATCATGTTACTAATCCGAGCGGGTCTTGGAATTCTTGTAACCGTCGTCACTTTTGGGCTCCTCGGGTTTGAATTTGGAAGAGGTATCAAGCGGGACCCTCGTCTGTGAGTGAATTGCCAAGACGCGTGAAGCGGGAGCCCCCTCCCTATGGGGCCCGCAGATCACGTTACTAATCCGAGCGGGTCTTGGAATTCCTGTAACCGTCGTCACTTTTGGGCTCCTCAGGTCTGAATTTGGAGGAAGTGTCAAGCGGGAGGCTCGTTTGTGAATGAATTGTGAGGAAGTCTCAGGCGGGAGCCCCCTCCCTATGGGGCCCGCGGATCATGTTACTAATCCGAGCGGGTCATCGGATTCCTGTAACTGTCGTCACTTTTGGGCTCCTCAGGTCTGAATTTGGAGGAAGTATCAAGCGGGAACCTTGTCTGTGAGTGAATTGTGAGGAAGTCTCAGGCGGGAGCCCCCTCCCTATGAGGCCCGCGGATCATGTTAATAATCTGAGCGGGTCATCGGATTCCTGTAACTATCGTCTCTTTTGGGCTCTTCAGGTCTGAATTTGGAGGAAGTATCAAGCGGGAACCTCGTCTGTGAGTGAATTGTGAGGAAGTCTCAAGCGGGAACCCCCTCCCTATGGGGCCCGCAGATCATGTTACAAATCCGAGCGGGTCATCGGATTCTTGTAACTGTCGTCTTTTTTGGGCTCCTCAGGTTTGAATTTGGAGGACGTATCAGGCGGGAGCCTCGTTTGTCAGTCAATTGCGAGCAAGTCTGAGGCGGGAGCCCCCTCCCTATGGGGCCCGCAGATCATGTTACTAATCCGAGCGGGTCTTGGAATTCCTGTAACTGTCGTCACTTTTGGGTTCCTCAGGTCTGAATTTGGAGGAAGTACCAAGCGGGAACCTCGTCTGTGAGTGAATTGTGAGGAAGTCTCAGGCGGGAGCCCCCTCCCTATGGGGCCAGCAGATCATGTTACTAATCCGAGCGGGTCATCGGATTCGTGTAACTGTTGTCACTTTTGGGCTCTTCAGGTTTGAATTTGGAAGAAGTATCAAGCTGGACCCTCGTCTGTGAGTGAATTGTGAGGACGCGTCAGGCGGGAGCCTTCCTATGGGTCCCGCGGCTCACGTGGTTCCTCCGGGTCATCCTCCGGCGCGCGCTTCCTCTGGGTCGTCCTCCGGCGCGTATCGGATGGGACGCACGTCGTGCGTTTCCTCTGTGTCGTGTTCCGCACGAGGACGAGGAGGAGGAGGAGGATTGCCAGGAAAAGGAGGAGGGATGATGCAGGACGAGACAGGAAAGCAGGAAGAGGAAGAGGCTGAGGGGAGGAAGGACGAGGAGGAAAAGGAGGAGGAGGAATGCCCGAGGAGGCCCCAGTAGGTCCCGGAAGGCCCAGAAGGCTCCAGGAGGCCCCAAGAGGCCCCAGGAGGCCCCAGGAGGGGGCAGGAGGCCTAAGGAGGAGGCAGGAGGAGGAGGAGGAGGAGGAGGAGGAGGAGGAGGAGGAGGGGGGGGGAGGAGGGGGGAGGAATATGGAAACGAGGAGGAGGAGGAGGAGGAGGAGGAGGAGGAAGCGGATGAGGGAGAGGGAGAGGAGGAGGACAGGGGATGAGGAGGAGGAGGAGGAGGAGAAGGGAGAGGGAGAGCAGGAGGAGGAGGCAGGAGGCAGGAGGGGCAGGGGGAATGGGGGGGAGGAAGCATAACGAGGGGGAGGGGGAGGAGGTGGAGGAGGCAAGAAGAGGAGGAAGAGGCAGGGGTTGAGGCAGGAGGAGGAGCAGACAGGAGGAGAACGAGGAGGCAAGAGTAGGTGGGAGAAGGGAAGGGGCAGGAGGATACCCCCGTGAAAGCTAAAGAGATTATCAGGTGGGGTCCTTCCGTCGGAGTAATTCGCAGGAGCACGGCAACACAGACAGAGCACACAGGAACACGGCAGAACACACAGGAGCACGGCAGAACACGCAGGATCATGGCAGAACCAGCAGGTACATCCGTAGCCATTTTGGTTTAAGCCTGGCTCGGGCGCGCGGCGGCGGGCGCTTGGGCATGATGGCGCGGGCGGGGGCGCTGGGCAGTGTCCCTGGCGCTGCACGCGCTTGCCTCGGCGAGCCGCGGCGGACGCGCGCGGGACGTTCTGCGGCTCGGAGGCGGGCGCTCGAGGCAGCGGACAAAGGAGTGAAGGCGGCGCCCGCGGATGCAGCGGCCCTGCGCAGCGAGCTGGAGGCCGTTCGGCGGTGCTTCGCGCCCTACGTGAGCGACGCCGAGCTGGCCGACCGCCCGGGGGCGATCGTGCCCGCGCTGACGGCCTTGCTGCGGGGAGTGGCCCCCGAGCAGGAGGTTGCAGTGCGGAGGAATGTGGCTCTCCACGCCGACGCCCCTGGGGTCAGGGTTGCGTCGGCGCGTGACCTCACCCTGCGGCGGCCCCAGCGGTCCGCCAGGCTGGAGGCGAGGCGAGAGCGCAAGATCGAGTGCCACGTGGAGATTTGCGAGGCGGAGGCGCTGCCGCAGCTTGGCCGAGTTGAGGCCCTGCGCACGGCGTTGCGGTCGGCTGCGAGGCCCTTCGCCCCAGCTGGGATTGACCCCGTTGCCGGCGGCGGCGGCGCCCAGGTGATGCAGACCCAAATCGACGTCGATGAGTGCGACGAGGCGCAGCAGCAGCTTAACATGGGGTTCGAGCTGGCTGGGCGCGCCCGCGTTGGGCGTGGCGCCAGCATCGGCGATTGCTACGTGCCTTCCCCTCTCTTCCCTGGGGTGTCGGAGGTTGACTGCGAGGTGGACTTCGTGCAGGCCGCGGGCGCTCTGGCGGCGCCGCCGCGCGCTGCTGGCGAGTGCTCCGGCTCCGACGGCGTGATCCTCGACGGCGAGGCCGACGTGGCCACCTCTTGTTCGGTTGGGGAGCAGCCAGCTGCCGAACCTGCTGGACGCGTTGCTGCCGCCGCCGCCGCGTACCTCGACGCCTCGCCGCAGGCCCTCTTCCGTGGGGGCGGCGGCGCCAGGGCTCGAGGCGAGGTCGCGGCTCGTGATTGGTGGCGCGCGAGAGCGGCCGTCGCCCGCGCTGGGCTCACAGCTGATTCCGCGGCGGTGCAGGCGCCCTCGGATGAAGGAGCGAGCGTTGGAGGTACTGCAGGCGGGGCGCCGCTGCCTCCAGGCTTGGAATCGAGGAGTGGTTGGAGCAGCGTGGGTGGTGCTCCTTGTGAGACGTCTTGTCCCTCCGTGTTCGGACTGCCTTCTGAGTGATGGTTCGCCTTGCACGTCTGTTCCCCATTGGAGGTGGGGGGCTGTGATTGTTGAGTGGGTTATGTCTCCTGCATTTGAATGTGCACGTGGTGTATTTGCAATGCAGTCGAGCTTGGGTTGTGATCATGCGTAGCTTCTGTTCTCGCAGTGTTTGCATGATTGGCTTGGGAGGGTTGGGGGCCAGAGCCAGTGGTTTGCCGTCCGCCTTCCCTAGCCCGTGTCGAGAGGCGGCCCTAGGTGGCCCTTCTTGGGAGGGCGTGTCTCTGGACTCAGCATCTTTCGGGGGCGCGGGCCCCGTCTGGCCCTGTCTGCGTTTCTGGCCACCGCTTGCCTTGAAGGCCCCGTCTTTAACTCACGGGAGGCCCAGGTGCATGATAGAACGCACGGGAACGCGGCAGAACACGCAGGAGCACGGCAGAACACGCAGGAGCATGGCAGGAGAAGTAGGAAAATGGCAGAACACACAAGGGCACTGCATAATACACATGAGCACGGCATAAACCGCAGGAACACGGCAGACCACGCAGAAGCACGGCAGAACTCGCAGGAGCACGGCAACACAGACAAAGCACACAGGAACACGGCAGAACACACAGGAGCACGGCAGAACACGCAGGAACATGGCAGAACAAGCATGTACATCCGTAGCCATTTTGGCTCAAGCGAGCCTGGCTGGCGGCAGGCCCTCGGGCGCGCGCGCTCGCTAGCGGCCATGGGGTATTCTGGATGCGGGGCAGCCTGGGCGACAGCCTCCGCCCGCGCGCTTGCGCGGCGGCTGCGGCGGGAGCATCGGCGTGCCATCGGGGAGTCGCGGGCGGCGGCGCTGGCGCGGCGTTCGGCCGCCCTCCGCCGCCCCCTGGAGGCTCACTGGCAGCTCGCCGACCGCGTGGGCGCCCACGCTCCCAAGTTCGGGGAGACGATCGCGGCCGCGCGGGTCCTCGGGGTCAAGGACGGCCTCCAGGAGGCGCTGGAGGACCTCGCCTTGGGGAGCTGGGCGCGGCACGCCCCGCCGCCTGGGCAGGCGCGGCTGCGGCCCGTGCCCGAGGCGACGCAGCTGCTTCCTCCTGGTGCGATCCTGGCGATCGACCTCGAGGCGCAGTTGGCTGCAGGGGCTGCGCAAGTTTCGCCCGCGCCGAGCATTGGCGACGGCGAGGGCGACGACGGCTCGGGCCTTTCTGCCTTCGAGCGGAGCCCGGCGGCGGGGCTCGGGAGCAAGACGGGGCAGGACGAGCTGGAGAGCGTGGACGCGGCGTGGGAGAGCGACGTCGCCGTCGAGGTCTGCGTCGCCGAGCCCGCCGCGGAGCCCTGCCACCCCGCGGGGCCACGGGCGCGCCGGCGGTCAGGCGCCCTGCCGTGCCGGTCGCGGCGCGCGCCGCTGCGGGGCGGGGCCGTGCCGTGCGCCCCCCCCAGCCTGCGGAGCTGCGTGGCGACCGCCGAGTCGGTGGTCGAGGCGTTGGGCTGCGGGCCCCTAGCTCCCGTGGACAGGGCGGGCCGTGCGCCGCTGCCTCCCGTCTGGGGACGTGCTCGTGCAGAGCGCGGTGCTGGCGGTCGTGCCAGCGTGGACGGCATGGCTGATGCCAGCGATGCTGGCTCTCCGAGGCCGTCCACGCGTGGGCCCGTCGAGTATGCCGACGACGTCGTGCCGCACCTGGGCGGTTGCTGCGTCGTCAGCGACGACGTCGTGGTGGGGCCCGTGGGAGGCTCGGCCATCGGGCACGCCGTCGGCATGGAGCCCCTGGTCGCGGACTCCGCCGGCTGCACCGCGGGCGATGGCCACTCGGGCTCGGAGCGCGGGTTCCTTTCATTCCTGGGCGACTTTTCGGCGGCGGCGGTGGCGCGTGCGGCCCAGGGGCCGAAGTCGGGAGTTGAGTCGCTCCTGGACTGGGCCGAGGCCCGCGCCCTCGGCGTCCGCCTCGGCAGTGCAGGTTGCCCAGATGCCGAGGAGCGCGCGCGGCTCCTCGATGGTATCTTGGCCCGCGCGCGTTGCACG
This sequence comes from Prorocentrum cordatum, assembly GCA_963575745.1. NCBI lineage: Eukaryota > Dinophyceae > Prorocentrales > Prorocentraceae > Prorocentrum > Prorocentrum cordatum. Next base: position 1,099,579 of record CAUYUJ010000336.1, on the reverse strand, counting down.
ACGCGGCCCAAGAGCCCAAGAGTAGTGCGTGAGGCGGGCAGTTGCATTCTGCATGTAGATGTTCTCGCCTTGCGGCGCGGCCGCGGTGGAGGCCCAGTGCGGCCCCCGCGCGGGAGGCGACCCTAGGCGGCCCCTCTCGGGAGGGCGTGTCTCGGGCGGCGCTCGGTGCCCCTGGAGGCCCCTCGGTCCCTTTTTCCTTTCGCCCCCTTCGCCTTGAAGGCCCCGTCTTTAACTTTAACTTTAACAAGCAGGTAAATGATAGAACACGCGGGAACGCGACAGAACACGCAGGAGCACGGCAGAACATGTTCCCACAAGCAGCGAGATCGTTCGAGACATCCTCCGAACGTGGAGGTGTTGGGGGCTATCGTTTAAGACGTTTTCTGTAAACGAGTGACATGTTCGCTCGAGACATCCTCAGAACATCGGGATGTCGAACAATGTCAAAGATTGTGTTGTGCATGAAAATTTGCGCTTCGCCCGAAAAATCCTCGAACCCAGGATGTCTTAGAACAGCTGTTTTACCACTTCTCATATAAAACATTGCGCTTTCGCACATCCTCCGGAAATCGGGAGGGGCGCGGGAAACCGAAAAAAAAAGAGCACCGCCGAAACTGATCATTTCGCTGGGGACATCCTCGACAAATGAGATGTTCGCAACATCGCCTCGATATCGTTTCCGAAGTGCTTCAAGACGAAGAAATGAGAGCCCCCAAAGGAGCGCAAGATAGCTCCAACAGCGCCCTGGAGTCTGCCGAAAATGACGAGTTGTCTAGTATTTCTGCCATGTTCCTGGTCTTCTTCTGGTTTGCTCCTTCGCTCTTGGGGCATATTCTGCCGTGCTTCTTAGCTCTTGGGGTCGATTCTGCCGTGCTCCTGGTCTTTTTCTGCCGTGCTCCTTCGCTTTTGGGGTTTATTCTGGTCATTTTCTGCCGTGCTCTTTGGCTTTCGGGGTGTATTCTGCTGTGCTCCTGGCCTTTCTCTGCCGTGCTCCTTCGCACTTGGGGCATATTCACCCCTGCTCTTTAACTCCTGGAGTCTATTCTGCCGTTTTCCTGGTCTTTTTCTTCCGTGTTCCTTAGCTCTTGGGGCCTATTCTGCCGTGATCCTGTTTTTTTTCTGCTTGCTCCTTTGCTTTTGGGGTCTATTTTGCCGTACTCTTTTGCTCTTGGGGTCTATTCTGCCGTGTTCCTGGTTTTTTTCTGCCGTGTTCCTTCGCTTTTCTGGTTTATTATGCCGTATTCCTTTGCTCTTGGGGTCTATTCAGCTGTGCTCCTGGTCTTTTTCTGCCGTGCTCCTTCGCTCTTCGGGCCTATTCTGCCGTGCTTCTGGTTTTTTTCTGCCGCGCGCGCCCAGAAGCTCCGCCAAAACGACCACCGCGACGATCCGCACGGCAGAATACAAGAGCACGGCAGAACACACAGAGCACACAGAGGCACGGCAAAACACAAGCACGGCAAAACGGGAGCACTGCAGAACACACAGGAACACAGCAAAACACACCCCGCACGCACGCCGACACGCGCGCCACGGCATACCTTCGCGGCGTAACAACAAGAGAGCATATTCCACATGTTTGGTGGACTAAAGCGACGCTTCCCGTTCTTGTCCGGTCAGGCTTGTTAGGCTTCTGGAGTGCTCCAGGGACCTCCTGGTCTTTTTTCAAGAATCCCATGTTCTCCGCAGGAATGTCCACAGAAGGTTCGGGTACACGTAAGACTCGGGTCCGCCAGAATTCATGTTAGCCAACGTTTTTTTTACGAGCGCGTCTTGGATTTTGACGGTCCAGTCTTGTGGGATGTCTGCATGGGGAGCTCGCGTCAGCTTTCAGAGCAGGTCTCGTCTCATCATTTTTATGATGGTCCCGTCATTCCCAACCCTCCTTGGTTGGGTATTCGTTTTGAGTAGAGGGGTGTGGTCGCGTTTTTCTCCCGCCCCCCCCTGTGGTCGCCGTCCCTGGGGGGCTGCGACCTGCGAAACTGTCGCCACTTTCGAGGGCTGCTGCTGGTGGGTCCAGCGGAGTGAGGCACTGCGCGGATCTGAGCAAGACCTCGCCGTGCCTGGGGGCTGCGATCTGCGAAACAGTCGCCACTTTCGAGGGCTGCTGGTGGGTCCAGCGGAGTGAGGCACCGCGCGGATCTGAGCAAGCCCTCGCCGTGCTTGGGGGGCTGTGATCTGCGAAACTGTCGCCACTTTCGAGGGCTGCTGGTGGGTCCAGCGGAGTGAGGCACCGCGCGGATCTGAGCAAGCCCTCGCCGTGCCTGGGGGGGCTGCGATCTGCTGTCGCCACTTTCGAGGGCTGCTGGTGGGTCCAGCGGAGTGAGGCACCGCGCGGATCTGAGCAAGCTTCGCCGTGCCTGGGGGGGCTGCGATCTCTGTCGCCACTTTCGAAGCTGTCGCCACTCGCCGTTCGGCTGCGATCTGAAACTGTCGCCACTTCGAGGCTGCTGGTGGGTCCAGCGGAGTGAGGCACCGCGCGGATCTGAGCAAGACCTCGCCGTGCTGGGGGGCTGCGATCTGCGAAACTGTCGCCACTTTCGAGGGCTGCTGGTGGGTCCAGCGGAGTGAGGCACCGCGCGGATCTGAGCAAGCCCTCGCCGTGCCTGGGGGGGCTGCGATCTGCGAAACTGTCGCCACTTTCGAGGGCTGCTGGTGGGTCCAGCGGAGTGAGGCACCGCGCGGATCTGAGCAAGACCACGCCGTGCCTGGGGGGCTGCGATCTGCGAAGCTGTCGCCACTTTCGAGGGCTGCTGGTGGGTCCAGCGGAGTGGGGCACCTCGCGGATCTGATCAAGACCTCGCCGTGCTTGGGGGGCTGTGATCTGCGAAACTGTCGCCACTTTCGAGGGCTGCTGGTGGGTCCAGCGGAGTGAGGCACCGCGCGGATCTGAGCAAGCCCTCGCCGCGCCTGGGGGGCTGCGATCTGCGAAACTGTCGCCACTTTCGAGGGCTGCTGGTGGGTCCAGCGGAGTGAGGCACCGCGCGGATCTGAGCAAGCCCTCGCCGTGCTTGGGGGGGCTGCGATCTGCGAAACTGCCGCCACTTTCGAGGGCTGCTGGTGGGTCCAGCGGAGTGAGGCACCGCGCGGATCTAAGCAAGACCTCGCCGTGCTTTGGGGGCTGCGATCTGCAAAATTGTCGCCACTTTCGAGGGCTGCTGGTGGGTCCAGCGGCGTGAGGCGCCGCGCGGATCTGAGCAAGCCCTCGCCGCGCCTGGGGGGCTGATCTGCGAAGCGGTCGCTACTTTCAAAGGCTGGTGGCTGGTCCAGCGGAGTGAGGCACCACGCAGATTTGAGCGGGACCTCGCAATCCTTGAAGAGCTGCGAGCCTCACGAATGTCGCTCGCAGAAATACACGAGCCCATGTCACGTCATCACTTCCGTATAACGTCTCCCAAGCTACTCATGCCCCGCATTGCGCAGGGGTTGGGTACGTCGCCAGGGTAATTTTTATTATGGTCCCGTCAGGCCAACCCGGGTCACCGAAGGGGGGAAAGGGGAGGAGGAAAAAGGATGGAGTTGGACGGGAGGCTGGGGGAAAAGAGGGAAAGGAGGGGGGGAGGGAGGGATGGGATGAGGGAGGGAAGAGAGGATGGGGGGAGGAGGGAGGGGCGGGAAGAGTGGGAGGAGGTTTGGAGGAGGAGGAGAGAGGAGGAGAGAAGAGGAGAGGGGGGGTGGAATTGGAGGAGACGGGAGGGGGAGAGGGGAGGCGGGGTGGATGAAAGCAGGGAGGAGTAGGAAGAGGAGATGGGGGATAAGGGATGAGCATCAGTCTCCCTCTGATATCCATGCCAGCCGCCCTGTGCCCAATCAGGCCCATCCATACAACTACGTACACCAGAGGCAAGTTGGGCCCATCAGCGGAGCGGGAACTGCCATAATGTCAATTGGCCGCTGATAGTAAAAATGAACAGCCGTCATCACAATCAGTTGTATATCGCACTTCAGTGCCACACTATAGTTCAGCCAGCCTCCAATCGGAGAGGACACAAACTGGCACACGGCCCAGCCCAGCTGCCGCCTGCACATTATTATTTCGCCCACTTCCACTTCGATATTATATTGCCGTCTCGGCGTTCATAGTTTGTGTGTCTTCGGAGTGTCATCGTTCGCCTCCCTCGTAGACCAGCTGCGACCCTTTAATGTGCCCTTGCGGGCTAACATCATTGCACCATCTGTGTTTGCCTATTCTTGCGGACCACCATCGTTTGCCTCCGGTTGCGTGTGTACATTAGTTGTTCCGCCTCAACGGTTGTTCATCTACATAAGCGTTGCGATCTGGTTCTCATAGGCCGCACAGCGCAGATGTGAGGTCCAGAGGAAGCACAGATGCAATAGCAATACTGCAGAGCACCATCTCGTCCGAAGTCCCCTGTTCATAAGTCCCTACAAGCCTTTTCACTCCAGGAAGCGTCCCCTTGAAATACCAGCATCCCATGGGCCTGCCATTCATGAGAGATCCAAGTTCTGAAAATGAATTGTCTTTCGTCGTTCTAGTGCGTAGTCCAAGTGAAATGGTGTCATCTTGCAGTTCACGGAGGTGTCCAGCGATGTCACAGTTTTGAACAAGGACCGCCCCCATCCGTGTTGCGGTTGAGCACAGTTTCTGCGTTGGTCATGTGTTTCGTGGAATGTCCGAGCGAGGGTCCCATGATCAAAGTGGAATCACTCATCACGCGCTCAACTGCTTCATATGCTGAAGTGCCTGGCCTGCAACAGCAAGGGAGTATCACGCGACATCCCTAGTTGAAACAATGCTTCTATCGGTGCAACTGTGGTAAGCTTGGAAGAATGCGAGTGGCGCACAGGCGAGAGTACAGTTTGTTTCAACAAGGAGGCGCCCTTCATCCCTGTACTTGTGCCAGCTTTTGAGACGATGATTCGCGGCGCTGAAGCGAGAGCTTCAGGTTGAAAACGACCCCATCCATCAGCGCACTTGTTGCAAGCATGTAGGCAGATGGGCGCGGCGCTAAGGCGAGAGCTCAGTTTTGAGTTGTTCCTTCTTCATCTTTGTTTTGTTTTTAGAAGTTCAGACGAAGGTGCGCGGCGCCAAGGCAGTAAGCTTCGGGATCAAGGCGAAACGCCCAGCCCGCACTGCGGCTATGTCGGTGGGTGCGACAGGGAGGGCCTATCTAGAAGGAAGAGGAAGGAGGAGGAGGGGGGATAGAGGGAGGGGGAATGAAGGCGCGGGCGAGAGGGCAGGGAGTGTAGGCGAGGCGGGGAATGTGGCGGAGGGTCCCTGAGCGGGATGGGGCGCAACGGGCTGTCCCAGAGGAAATGTTTGGGGTGAACGGCGCTCTTCACCGCCTCGCGCCCTTCTGCTGCTCCTCCTCCTCCTCCTCCTTCTCCTCTTCCTCCTCATCCTCACCTACCTCTCTCTTCCCCTCCTGCCTCCTCCTTCTCCTCCACAGGTTGGCTTCGACTGCAGCCAGGAAGCGGCGCAGTGGGAGACCGCCTGGTCGGACGCGAAGAAGACGTGGTGTTGCGTGCACCAACAGATACACTGCGAGGTCGCATGCCTGTCGCAGATCTCGACGGACTTCTGGGACTGCTGGAAGGGAGGGGGAATGGAACAGGAGGAGGGGCTGGAGGATGCGTGGAGGAGGATTTGAGGAGAAGGGGGATGGGGATGTGAATGATACTCCCCCCTCACCTCCCCTCACGTTTTCCCCTCTGCCCGATCCACGGCGAATAGAGGGTCGGGTCGAGCGCCCGACGTGGTTCAAAGCGATCCCGGCCCCGAGGATGCCGAGTTCGAGTTCGCTCTCTTCAGAGGGGGTTGGGGAGGCCGCTTTGAGGATGCCGTCGATCAATGTTTCAGCGCACACTAAGTCAATCCCGTCATTCGAGTGTGAAGTTTTTTGTATGTGTGCCATGTAGGCCAGTGGACATGTTCCATGCTGGGCCATCGCCCTCATTCCCACCTCGGCGCATGCGCTAGGTCACGCAGACCTCCACGACCGTCACCGCCGATCAGGGCATCATATGTGGCAACATCTACTGCCAGGCCAGGGCCAAGAGGGGAGAATGGAGCAGGGTAGTGGAGGGAAGGAGGGAGGGAAGGAGAGAGGGAGGAAGGAGGGAGGCCTTCATGGTTCACCGTGTCGAACGTGTATCGCTTGGATTTTTCAGATTTAGCAGAGCGTGCGTATGCGGAGGGGGTGGTGTCGAACATGCGCCTGGCACGTGCATTCGGTACGTGTCTTCACGTGTGTAGGCGCCAAGGGGTTGTCTAACATGCGGCAGGCGATTCTGCAAACTTTCATATACGCGCGCCAAGTGGGAATGGTCCAGCATGTGTCTTGCACGTGTGCATGGGCACATATCAGAGTGAGGGGGCCGGACGGTCATTCACTGTCCTTGTTCGTGGCTGGAGTGGGATTATACGATGCGAGTTATTGTTGCTGTTGCTGATGCTGCTGATGTAGTAGTTGCTGTTGTTGTTGTGGTTGAAGTTTTGGTTGTGGTTGTTGGTTGTTGCTTGTTTGTGCTATTGTTGATGTTGTTGCTGTTTTTTGATGTTGCTGTTGTTATTGATGTTGGTGTTGTTGTTGATGTTGTTGTTGTTGGTGGTGGTGGTGGTGTTGCTGTTGTTGTTGATGATGTTGTTGCTGTTGTTGTTGTTTGGCATCGTCACCCCCGCGACCCGCCTCGCGACCCGGCTCGCGACCCGCCCGCGACCCACCCGCGACCCGCCCGCGACCCACCCCGCGACCCATCCCGCGACCCACCCAGCGAAACGCCCGCGACCCACCCGCGACCCGGCCCTCGACCCACCCGCGACCCACCCGCGTCGCACCCGCGACTCACCCGCGACCCGGCCCGCGACCCACCCGAGACGCACCCGCGACCCACCCGCGACCCATCTGTGACCCACACCGCGACCCACCCACATTGCTCTAACGAAAAGTCAGCGCCTGCCGCGGGCCCGTGGTATAATTTTGAATACTGAGCGCCTGTGGCGGGCTTCTTCAGAGCCTCGCAGACTGCAGATGTCCCCGCCGCCCCCTCACTCTTTTCCGCGCCTGCGGGGTGCTACGCATTCACGTGTTAGGCGCCAAGGGGAGGGGATCGAACATTTGGCCCTCGGATTCTTCACACGCGACAATATAGGTGCGGAGGGGGTACGTGAGCGGCAGTCCCCCGGTGGTGGACGGGCGGTTGGAGCGACGGACCGCGCTGCCACCTCAGAAGAGGGCAAAGGATGAGTGGGAGCATGATGGAGGCGAAGGACGAGGAGCAGGAGGAAGGATACCGATACCGACACAACTCGCGGAGTTCTGATCTGGAAAGCGCGCCACCTGGTGCCCCGTAATTGTAAAGGGGTCGTGTGCCATTAAATGGGACCCCCCCTCCCATCAAGGGGGGATGTTTTCGACCCCCCCCTCCCCGCCTTTCAAAGGGAGGGGGAGTGGGATCGGCCCCCCCCACTTTGCGCCAGAGTGGGGGGGAGCATTTCGGACCCCCCCCCCCTCCTCTTTTCAAGGGGGGGGGGGTCGGACCACCCCTCCCCCGCGCAGGGACAGGGGGGCGGGCGGAGTGCCTCCCACTTCCTTGTGCTGCGCCGGCCGGAGATGGTGGGGGTCAGGGTTAGGGTGGTTTGGTTGGGGTGAGAGTGTTAGGGTCAGGGTGTTAGGTTTAGGGCGTTAGGGTGAGGGTGTTAGAATTCGGGGTAAGGATTGGGGTTAGGATTAGGGTTAGTTAGTAGGGGGCTCGGATCAAGGAGATCGGGTTAGGGTTAGGGTTAGGGGTTAGTGTTTGGTTGGTAGGGTTCAGGTTAACGTGAGAGGGATAGTGTCAGGGGATCAGGATCAGGGTGGTGGGTTTAGGGTTAGGGTGTTAGGGTGTTAGGGTTAGGGGGTGAGGGGTTAGGATTCGGGTGGCAGGTAAGGGGCGGTGGTAGGGTTCGGGTCAGGGTGTTAGGGGTTAGGGTTCGGGTTAGAAGTTATGGTTAGGGTTAGGAGTTCAGGATTAGGGTGGTAGGGCTCGGGTTCGCGTTAGGGTTAGGGGATCAGGAATAGGGTGGAAGGGTTAGGGTTAGGATGTAAGGGTTAGGGTGTAAGGGTTAATGTCATTGGGGTTCGGGTTAGGGTGGTAGGGTTAGGGTTAGGGTTTTCATGCAGGGGTTAGGGGTAGTGGGTCCAGGTTAAAGGGGTCGGTTTGGGTTAGGGTTACGGTTAGGTGGTTAGGATTCGGGTTAGGGGGTTAGGGGGCTATGGGGGGTTAGAATAGGATGGTAGGATTAGGGTTCGGGTTGTGTCTAAGGTTCTGATTCGGGGGTTAGGGTTAGGGTGTTAAGATTCGGGTTTTGGATTTAGGTGGTTCATATTCGGTAGTAGGGTTAGGTTTAGGGTCAGAGTGTAGGGTGGGGCTTACAGGGGGTTATGGGGTTAGGGTAAAGGGGTTCGGGCTTAGGGGTTAGGCGTCAGAGGTCAGGGGCTAGAGCTTAGGGTTAGGGTTAGAATTCGGGCTAGGGGTTAGGTATAGGGTTAAGGTTAGGGTCAGGGTTAGGTCTAGGGTGAGGGTTAGGAATAGGGTTAGGGTGTTAGGGTTAGGGTTAGGGTTAGGGTGTTAGGATTAGGGCGTTGGTGTTAGGGTGTTAGGGTATTAGGGTTACGGTTCGGGGGTTAGGGTTCAGGCGGTTAGGATTGGGCTAGGGCATTCAGGTTTGGTCAGGGCTAGGGGCTTCGGGCTAGGCTGGTAGAGTTAGGATTAGGGGTAAGGTGTTAGGGTTAGGGTTAGGGAGTTAGGATTAGGGTGGTGGGGTTAGGAGGTAGGGTTAGGCTTTGGGTCAGGGGGTTATGGTTAGGGCATGAGTGTTCGGGTTGGGGGGGGGCTAGGGTGAGGGTCAGGATTAGGGGGGTTCGGATTATTGGGCTGTTCTGATTAGGGTTCGGGTTTGGGGGTTTGGGTTTGGGTGGTAGGGCTCAGGTTATGGTGATAGGGATAGTGTCAGGGGGTTAGGGTCAGGATGTTAGGGTTAGGGTTAGGGCGTCAGGGGATTAGGGGGTTAGGGTGTTATAAGGGGTTCTGGTTACAGTGGTAGGTTTCTAGGGGTGTTCGGGTTAGGGTTAGGGTTAGGGGGTTGTAGGGGCAGGGTTTAGATGGTCAGGTTTAGTGTTAATGGGGGTTAGGATTAGGGATGTAGAGTTAGGATGCGGGTTAGGAGGTTATGGTTAGGGTGGTAGAGTTAGTGTTAGGGTGTTAGGGTCAGTGTCATGGGGGTTTGGATTAGGGTGGTAGTGTTAGGATTCGGGTGTTTGGGTAGTGTTTAGTGGTAGGGGGTGAGGGTTCAAGGGGGTCGTGTAAGGGTAAGGGTTCGGGTTCGGGTTCGGGTTATGTGGTTATGGGTCGGGTTTGGGGTTTTAGGATTTGGGTCCGTGTTAGGTCTAAGGTTAGGGTTATGGGGGTTAGGGGTTAGAGATTAAGGACTTCGAGGTTAGGGTGAGAGTTAGAGTTCGGCATTGGGTTAGGGTTTGGGTTTGGGTTAGGGTTAGAGTTAGGGTTCGGGTATGGGTGAGGGTCAAGCTAGCCAGCTCGAGCGAGTCAAGCATGGCATGCCCATTCCCACCCGCCCTCCCAAAACATAAGAAACTGATGGCACAACGGACAGGCTGCTGTCTTCCCCCTCGCCGTAACCCTAAACCCCCCAAATCCGTTCCGAAGGAAGCCTTCGGACTCCTCCCGGGTCCAAACGCACAACTTTTTCGAGTCGCGTCCAGCCGTGACTTAGAGGAGGACCCCGAGGGCCAGAAAGCTTCGAACACCGATTCTCGAGGCAACGGACAGGCTGCTGTCTTCCCCCTCGCCGTACCCCCAAACCCAGATCCGGTCCGAAGGAAGCCTTCGGACCCCTCCCGGGTCCAAACGCACCATTTTTTCGAGTCGCGTCCAGCCGTGACTTAGAGGAGGACCCCGAGGGCCAGAAAGACTCGAACACCGATGCTCGAGCCGCAAAGTTCGAGCACCTCACTGAAACACTCCCCCTCGGCGCGCCGCCGACCATGACCTGTGGGCGGCGCCGGCGCCGTGCCGCCGCGACGGGCCCTCCCGGTTCGGGCTTCGAGGCTCCTCGGAAGCTCTCGCGGCTCTGGCGTTTTTCCGTCGACTTCGCACGTTTTTCCTTCGAATTCGCCCTCCAGGGAACAATTTCTGGCCCCCCGGACCAATGAGAAAATATCCAGGACGCAAAACTGCTCCCGAGAAAGGGGTCGAGATCTCAGAAAGGCTTGGGACAAATTCGCCGGCCCAACGGGCCAGAGGCGTGCAAAGATCTCCGGTAACTAGTTAGCAATCTTCTAGTTTGCGCGCGCGGGGCGACCACTGGGGGCCCCCGGACGAAAAGTACCCCGAGCAGGTCCCGGGTCAGCCCAACGGGCCAGAGGCGTGCTAAGATCTCCGGTAACTAGTTAACAATTTTTTAGTTTGCGCGCGCGGGGCGGCCTCTGGGGGCCCCCGGACGAAAGAACCCCGAGCAGGTCTTGGGCACGTCGGTCCCAGCGATGGTTTTCTTCTTCGGCGCTGACTTCCAGGTCCCAGAGCGCCCCAGGAACGCCCCAAGAGAGCCGAGACGATCCGAGGGGCCCTGAGTCGCCGAAAGATCGTTCCAAGACGCCCAAGATTGCCTCCAGACGGCCGAAGACGCCGCCAAAAAACCGCGAGGAGCTTCAGGAGGCCCTCCAAGAGCTTGAACAAGCAGAAACCTCCCAGGCATTCGTCACCCCAGGGCCTCCTGGAACGCCCTGGCGCCCAATGAATTGGCGAGCGAAAAACGTGCGCCGAGCCAGAGCGGGAGCACAACTTTGAGAACACACGGGAAGGTCATTTCATTCCTTTCGAGCGGGGGGGGGAAGGGGGTGTGCCGCGCCCAATTCTTGCCATGCGCTTTTGCGGGGTGGACGACAAGAACAGCTATGTGGGCAGGGAAAATTAGCATGGCATAATTTCTGACAAGTAAGGTGGCCCCTCCCGCTTTGGGGTTGCCCCAGAAATCCGCGCGCGATGTGCGCCGCGCCCCATTCCTGCCACGCATTTCGCATCGTCGACGACAAGATAGGCCATGATGAAAAAAAAAAAAAAAACAACTCTGTACTGTTGTTTTACAATCAGGATGGGAGGGCCCGCGGCCCGCATGGACGTCCGCGCGCGATGTGCGCCGCGTCCCGTTCCTGCCACATATTTCGCACCGCGGCGACAAGGCAAGCCATGCTGAGAGGAAAAAACGGAGACTTTGTATTGATTTTTCACAGGCAAGATGGGCAGGCCCGGATTGACGGCCGCGCGCGATGTGCGCCGCGTCCCATATGTGCGCCGCGTCCCACTGCTGCCACATATTTCGCACCGTCGGCGACAAGGCAGGCCATGCTGAGAGAAAAAACGAAGACTTTGAATTGATTTTCTAGGGTCAGGATGGGCGGGCCCAAATTGACTGCCGCGCGCGATGTGCGCCGCGTCCCATTCCTGCCACGCTTTTCGCATCGTCGACGACAGGAAAGACGATGCTGAGAAGAAAAACTGCCACTTTGTATTGATTTTTTACAGCCCACATGGGAGGTCCCGGATTGGGTCGCTATCGGCCGGAATGCGAGATAGGTGGGGGTATATAATAATAAGGAACAAGGATGAGGGTGAAGGCTTGGGCTGGTGTGGAATAGGGTGAGGGTTAGGAATAGGGTCAGGGTAAGGGGTTCGGGGTTAGGGATACGGGGTTAGGGTTAGAGGGGTAGGGTTCGGGGGTACGGGTCCGGAGCTAGGGTTACAGAGTCAAGGTGGGGAGGGTGGGGGGGGGGTCCGAAAGAGGCGGGAACGCGGGGGGTGCTCCGCCGACGACGGACCGGGGAAAGGGGGAGAGGGGGTGGACCCCCCCACCCCTTGGGGGCGGGCATCCAGCGGCGCGACTCTGATTCTGATCTGCTATACCACCTGAACAACGACTAAACTGCCGACCGTTCCAACTCCGATGGGTCCTGAAAAGAACCTTTCGATTCGCAACGGGCTAGCGCACTCAGCACCAGGGCCGCACTGCCTCGTTACTGGCACCCCTCCAGCCGAGGGACCAGAAACACGGGAGCTTCCACGACCTCTAGCTCTCTGGGCCCTGGGTCAAATCATTGTCAGAGTTTGTTTGCCTCGAGCCTGACCCCTCAGAATTTGTAAAGTTTTGCAAGACGTTCTGGATTCAAAAGCTCTTGAAACCTAACACTCTGGAGCATGAGGGGGGGGGGAAGGTTCGAGGACTGACCTCGGCCCCGTCCACTCCCCGAGCGAATGGGACCCTTCCCCTCCCCACAGCAGCAGCAGCAGCACAGCAGCAGCAGACATCCCTCCCCACCGTCCCCTCCCCACGAGTGGCTCGATCTACTTCCACAGAGATTCGAGCAGGCGAGTCGCGTCCCTCCCGAGAGGACCGCTGGGGCGGCGCCTACCTTCGTCACGCCGCCGAGGTACTTGTTGCGGAGCGTCTCGTACAGCTTTCGGAACTTCGCCACGTCTGCTCCGCTCGGCCCCGTCACATCGAAGCAATTGGTCAGACGAGCTTCCCCCGTCGCCCCAGCGGGGCCTGTGCTCTTTTTGAATTGGCAGTGCGGACGTATCGCTGCGATCTCTTTCGGCCTGCGCGCCAGCATGATCTCTGTCCAGAACTCGCTCATTGCCGCAAACTCGACCTCCTCGAACGACTGCCCCGCACACCACATCAGGAACGCATAAAAGATGTGCACGTGGGGGGTCCGCTCTCTTCGAAGTCGACTGTCTCTCCCTCGCTCTTGACCTGCTTCAGCCTCTGGCTCTCTACGTTGTTCTCGTTGCCAGCCGCCTCGAGGTGTGGCGCCAGACCTTGTTCTCCGTCTGTGCACTCTATCTCGAATGTGGCGTGCATCGTACCGCACACCTCCGCAACCGCCCTCGCATGTGTCAGAACCAAACGGGCAATGACCAGCACGAACTCGCGGAGCACGTCTCCGCCTTTGTCTTTGGCCTTCGCCGCCTCCCGTTTGAATTTCTTCGCATCTGATTCTCTTCTGTCCGACACAGATGTTCGTATTAGACACACTGGTCTTTCGAGTTGCATGCTCACGAAGTCTGGGGTCGCCCTGAAGTACTTCACCAGATACATGTTTGAGCATGTGGTTACGGCACTCCTCGGTATTCGCAGACGTCTTCGAACGTATTTTACAATGCATCGTGTGGAAGAATAGTTCGAAAAGTCGTACTACCCTTGTTCAGACACTCACCTGACGAGATGCTGTCAAACGAGGTTGAAACGCCCGAGCACACAATACTCTGGTTCGTGAACGTCACTACGTGCGCGAGCGAACGAACATTGTGGCACGTACGACGATGATTGAGTATTTGCGCCCTCGAAGCAAAGCACAGGTTGCACATCTCCCCTCCTCCTCCTCCTCCTTCCAAGTACACACCCCTGGTTCAGCGTCATCAGGGACCTCAGGATGGGCCACAGGACCAGGGACATGTCCAGGAGGATGTACCTGCGTTCGTAGAGCCCTAGCTCGAATCTCGGCGAAAGCGATTCGGACCAATATTGTTGCGATCTCCTTTTCGACCTGTTTCGAGGGTGTTTCTGCCAGCAGAGGACGAACAGACGGCGCGTCCACAAATTCGCAAGCACGAGCGACATCCGATTGCATATGTTGGGCCCACGGGGAAGCACAACCTCTGAGCGCTCGTCCTGACGCGCAAGGGTCTAACAGCGCGGTCATGCGTTCAACACGGCCAACAGTGTAGCCAGCGGCGTTCCTTTGGCCGTTTAGCCCACCACCCTTGGTACCATCGAAGTCGGCGCACGAGAAGTTCAGTTTCCGTCGGGACGATTTTCCGAACGCGATCAGGACCCGCAGGTTAAGCCTTCCCCGTCAGACCTCAAAGCCACCCTCCGGAATACGCCAACTTATTATGTAGCTGCTCCATCGTGGCCGTTGGGACTAACATAGGTTCCACTCCGACTAAGTAATGTGTGCTGGGCCAGGCTAAACAGGAGGCGTCTCTTGATTTTCAGGGGTAGGGCTGCCAGGCACCTCCCCAACTCCAGCAAACATGAGTTGCCGCCGAAATCCTGAACTGGATTTCTACCCCTCTGCGCCCATCCAGCAGAGGCACCCTCGGCCCAAGATGTCTAACCTCCTGCTGCAGGGACCCCCGAAACGCCCTTGCCAAGTTCTTTTGCAACCACCGCTTGCACTCACTTTAAGGGTAGGTCTTTGGGAGATGTTATAGTATCGGGAGCATAGCTCGCGCGCGCCGTTGCCTTTGGCTCAAGGCACGCGCGCCCTATTTGCCCGTACACCGCGAGTGTTCGCTATGTGCTGGAAAGGTCATTACATCGATCTTATCCTATCTTATCCGTCCACCCCTCATACTGTACCTTCACAGCAAAGCGATGGACGCTATTTGCCATCCGATGTCTATCATGGAATCGGATGTTATTTGAGTTACCAGGCTCACTTTCGACTTGGTAGCGGAGCTGGCCGCACTCTCGTGTGGTCAGCTCTTGCTTTTCTTAGCCTCGTATTCTTCGGCACGATCTTCGTGACCACCTACCACCCTGCGCCACCACTCCCTGTACGTTTACGAGGATCTATCCAAGAGCAAGAAGCAACACGAGAGGTACGACGTCTAGACGACCAGACTGGTACCATATACGCTTCATCATTGCGTTACCACCAACCGCTCGGCAACGAGCTAACAGCGCAATACTTGAAGCAGGGGCGGGGAGACCCGCCAGACAGAGCGCCTCGAAGACTCGACAAGGCGCTACCCCAGCGCGACAACGCGCATCATAACCGTCCTTCTCTACACATTCTCGGGCTAGTCGTTTTCGCTATTATATGGTTCGCGCTGGGGGCAGCAATCGGACACATGCGTCGTGGAGAAAACAGCACCGATGGGCAAACACATGGCCCATATTGGGACCCTCAAGGTAATGTACCTTTTCGTGAGTACATCTACGAGGTCAACGCATGGCTCAACGTTACAAGCGGACGTATGACGCCACAGGCCCAAGCGGCCGCAATACAACGCGGCCTAGGTGGCCTAGCGAGGACACTCGCCATGAGGGTACCGCCTGACATTATAAACTATGGTGCTGACATCGATGGGGTCCACACAGACCCAGTGACCTACATCATGTTCCTCCTAAGCATGAAGTTCGAACGCCTGGAAGATGAGCGACAGCTCACTTCCGGCACACAACTCATCGACTTCCACGTGCCTCACGGGGAACGAATCGATGTCACCCTTACCCGATTCGAAATGGCCCGACTTGAGGCACAGTCGGTGGGATTCGACCTTCCCAACTTCCAACTGCTAACCACTATCCTATTCCGCGCCTTAGGCGTCGGCAACCAGCGAGCCATGCAACTCTTACAGCCACTCAATCACCAAATGCCCCGAACACAACAACAGTATGATGAGTTGCTGGAGAGGATGCGTTCGATAGGCCACCTATCCGAACGGTCTCCTGGTAACATAGGATCTGTGTTTGGAAGGGGAAGGGGATCTGGTAGTGGAAATTTCTACACTACCTTGACTACTGAAGCCCAGCCTGGAAACGGGCCCTCAAGCATATGGGCCGATGACCCAGGATAATCCACTGCTTTATTAGCAGGGGATCGATCACAACCAAGCTGGGCAACCAGCCCTCCTTCTAGAGAACCGCAACCACACCGCTCCTTATGGGGGGAATCAAACCCCCTAACCGACGGTGCATCCACCTACTGGGGAGACGAGGACTTCGACTCCGGCACCGATACAGACACTATATCATCAGATGGTGTTGAAGCTCTAGATTGGTCAGATATCATGAATATGGATAACGACAATCAGCGTGCTGAACATTTGTTCTGGTTACTACAACAGGCTAAACGAAGGTGGAGGAGGTTCACACGAAAACCAGTGCGTCGTGTTAAAAGGAGGATACGGAGAAGTTTTAAGGGAAAAGGTAAAGGTAAGCGAGGTCGTCGGAGGTTGAACGGACGAGGCATCGCGGCATTTCTCCAGAGGCTCTCAGATGAACAACATGATGAGATATTCTTTTGGGGAAAGGGCCGCGGCAAAGGCCGCGGAGAGACCTCAGGAAAAGGCAAAGGTAGGCGGGGGAACCCGCGAGGTAGAGACGGCCAGGTTCTTAAATGCCATGAATGTGGTAGTTCCGATCACCTTGTGCGAGATTGTCCAGTGAAGGGAAATGGAAAGGGCAGGTCGACCGAAGTCCATTTTGGCTCAAGTGAACCATTCATTGAGTATCTAAGCCTCCAGGACTTTGAGGCTATGGAGCAGATATTTTTCACTTGGGTCAGCTGCATGGACAACGTCGACGAGCTCGAGGCGTATGGTCATGGATTGTACGCGTACTACCTCGAGTACGTTCGCAGGTTCGTTGAGGGAACAACGAGCTCACTCCCGTGGAACACGGGGCGCTGGGAAACTACCCTTTATCCTTCTTCGACTGGATGTTCGGGAACCCAGGCAACATCATGGCCTACGAGAGCAGCGACGAGGACACCACTATAGAGGCTTCGCCTTCCGAGGTTCAACGACACCTCGAACCTCCGCCCGAAATCCCGCTTGGAAACAGGCCTTCTTTGATGGGAGAATATCCCCAGACCGCTGAAGACTTAATCGAAATGGAGTCTCAGGCATTTGTTCAGGCCTTCGTTGCAGGCGAACCAGATACTCCGTTTATACCTCCTGGTTCGCTTGCTCCAGGCGAATATGGACCACGCACCCTTTTGCAGACCCTCATGAGGATGCATGAGATACTTATTAGTGGTTATCCTTAGAGTCAAGAACATATCGAAGCTGACATTATGATAATGCAGGATACTGACGCTTGTGGTAGCTCAGAGCTGTCGTTGGCAGTTCTGACTCTCATTGACAGCGCGCATCCTCAGGACGTGCAGAGACACTTGATATACTCCCGTGGTAGATGGCGTAATGCTCTAGAAATGGCTATTGCTATGCGCGGTCATGATCTTCCTCCGCCAGGATGGGGTCTCCAGGCGGTGGGAATGTGGCCAAACCATACGGCCATGCGCAACATTGCCGGGCAGCCTGTGCTCGGCAACGAGCCCGAGCCGACAACGGCGCCTCCTACCCCGGGGCAGCCGAGCGACACACAGACGCCGGCTATGCAGGGAAACCTGCCTGTACCAGATACGCCAATGGCCATCATCATCGGTAGTTCGACATCAGAAGAGGTAGAAGGCGATGGTTGCGGGTTAGATGAGGATGACGTCACCATCCTCATGATGGACGTGAATGGTGAGGAAGAGGTTGACTTCGATCCTGACGAGTCTGAATCGTCATCACCATCGGCACAAGCGCCATTTGCGCCGAGCTCCATCCAGCAGGGAGACCTGCCTCCATCGGACGATCCATCTGGGATCGCACAGGAGCCTCCTCAGGCACCTCCACCGGGTCCCGCTCCTGCTGCTTCGGCAGCTTCTTCTGATGAGAACACCAGGAGGTCTCGTTCCCATACGCGCGTCAGAGAAGAGCCACATCCACAGGCTCGACTTCCTCGTGAGTGGAGGCAGGCTGGCCCAAAAGAACACGCTCTCAGGAGAGGAGGCCAGCTACTTCCATATAACGACCAAAGACGCCGAAAAGGGGAATACTCGGCCTTCGGCAAGGGCAACCCTGCCCATAGGGACAGTGATGGCAAGGCCATCCGCGGAGGCTATCAGCTTGCAACAAATATCCGCCGCCCTGAAATTCAAGAAGCGCGGACTCAGCTGCGAGACATTATCGCGGCGCGCAAGCAGTATAGGCCTCACGCAGCATGCGGACCTTGTTCCGAGCCGTTCCAGAACCACAGGCCAGGATGCCCCGTTGGCAACAACGAAGGCCTGAGCCCCAACAGGGGCAAAACCCCTCATAAAGAGGGCCATCCGCAACTTATCCCGATGACACAGGACGGGATCGCAGAAGTGAATCGTCGTCTCGGGATCTTGAGCCACCTGGATCCGAAAGAAGAAGAGAAGCCTACTCCTGTTCCAAGGGGACTGGTAGCCACGACCCAGGAAGAAAAAGACGCGCTCTTTAGTCTTCCTAGTATGCGAGGAAACTCGTCTGGCGTCTCTAGCCAGTCCCAACAACCAGAACCGACAATCAAGGACGAGAAAAAGGCTCAACGTGTGGCGGAGGACGAGGAGCGTATGCGGACAGCAGAAGAACGCACTCGCGAGGCAACTCGCAAGATGTTGGAGGATTCTAGTAAGATCTACATGAAGGGGGCTACGAAGCCCCCACTCCCACTAACTTCGAAGGCTAAGAGTGAACCCCCGACACCTAAGCCGTCCTCGGTGCCGAAACCGAAGACGAGCCCTCAGTCAGGACCCTGGGCCAGACGTGCAGATGGAGGTGCCTCGAACTGAAACTCCGAGGCCGCCGATTGGCGCAACTCCTACACAAGCGTCCGAGCCCAAGCAGCAACCTCAGGACCCTATGGAGGAACGAAGACGCCCGCCTAGTCGCAGCAGCTCCATTGCGAAAAAGGCGGCAGCTTTCGAGCGCAGTGGGCATGCACCTGCGCCAGCTTCGCCTGTGGCGGCCCGTTCCAGGAGGTCCGATGAAGGTGCTATGTCGAGGGGTACCTGGGTGCCGAAGATCAGGGGCAGCGCCAGTCGCGCATCTCCGCGGGGAATCCCGCCAGGCGCTGCCGCCGCAGCTTCCTCCTCTTCAGGAGCTGCAGCCTCTTCAGCAACAGAGGTTCCGATGCGGGGAAACCCGCCAGTGGTTCAGCTGCGCCACCCAGGTGACACGTCCTTCACTAGTGGGACTCCGAAGGTGATCAGGGATAGACTTGCGCTTCGGAAGATCCCACCGATACGCTCGGTGGATGAGACATTCATGAAGGAATGCAGGAAAGCTGGAATCCTTCCCACATCAATGACATTCTCAAACAGCTGAGTAAAGCTCTCAGCAGGATATGCAGACATGCGCCAGACAGACCACACAATCCTGTGTGGGGCCTGGAATCCTTCGATGATCATGATGGTTGGGTTAACCTAGTGGAACTCGTTGACCATTATCCGTGGAACACAGGTCAATCAAGACACGCTCGGTATAATCCAAAGTATGACGAGGCCAAGGTCATCAACGAGCAGCTATATGGGCGCTCGGTTGACCAACTAGCAGCCATCATGATGGAAGTTGTTCATGTCCGTGAACCAGACGGAGAAGAAAAACAACGCCTACAGTTCAAGGTGTTGATGCGGGACTCTGGAGAGCCCGCTATCTTCATCCGCGCCTCTCAGGGGCACTCATGGGCATTGAAAGCTCCATGGTCGCTGTACAGCTACATTGTGCTGTGCGACCAACCTGCCGGGAGACCGGCCCCATGCCCCGAAGTTGCTATGCATGGCACTCGATGGCACGCCTTCGAAGGGATTATGTATCACGGCCTGTCTTGTAGACCTGAGCATAACACGAAGAAAAGATGGACAGGCCGGTCGCGCATTCATTTCGCGCCGACAGTTCGCCGTCGTGCCGTGGACAGTGGGTGGGACCCAGACTCAGACATCGTCATCTTCGTAGATTGGCGTAAGGCCATACAAGATGGTATGAAGTTCTGTTGGTCCGATAACGGAGTCCTCTTGTCCGAAGGAAATAACGGCATCATCGAACCGTATTACATCTCTCATGTAGAGGACCTGTCCACGGGAAGGCACTGGCGTAATCCAGAGTATCTGGGGAGCCGCCATGCTCGAGTCTCTGTCGCAATGATGTCTGCCCCTGACAGGTGGGCTGACGTTGGCACTGCCAGCGTCAAATATCAGTGGTCCCGAGACCAAGAGGGCGTCGACCCCCCCATGGTCTACCTCCAAAGGGAAGTTGGGGACCACTATAGCCCCGCCAAGCTGGGAAACCAGCCTGAGATCCATCGGATCTTCATGATCACCGAGAGTGAGGCCGGGAGCGCGGCTCCAAGCCGTGCCCCAAGCCAAGGGCCTAGTGCCGTGTCTTGGCAGGCCATCAGTACCTCGGACCTGGATCAGATCGCAGCCGCGCTGAACCCTGACCAGGTAGAACAGCTGGCGGACAGGTTATACCAGCAGGACCCCTGGGCCGCAGGCCAGGGGGCAATGTCCGCTATGGCAGCGAGAAATCGTCAGGCCATGCAGGGAAACCTGTCTACAAGCGGACCTTCTCGGTTTGAGCCAATGCATGGAAGCCCTACTCAGAGCATGCACACTCCAAGGGGCATGACTCCATTGGGCGCACCACCTGCACAATCCCCGTTCGGGACACCTGTCCGCCCTGCCACAAACGGCACTCTCATGGAGAGGATAGCTGCGGCTAGGGCTGAGCACAGCACAGCCCTCCTCAACATGATGCCGCCCGGCACGCCAACGAGTCAGCAGGGAAACCTGCCTGGCACACCAAGCCACCATAGGGCTAGTGTACCTGACGACTATCGTTCAAGAGTGGCGGCCGCGGTGCAGCAGGTGCAGAGCCATAATCTGCCTCACCCAAGTGGGCAGAGGTGGAGGCCAGCCTGGTCCTGGGAACCTGAGGGTCCCAACCCACGGGACCCTGCTCGGCAACGAGCCTTCATCCCGGCGTTTAATGCCCATCCGAGCATGTCTCAGGGCCAGAGGCCACCACCAGCGCAGATGAACCCGCCATTATACCCTGATGGGTCAAGGGTTCCGAACAAATTTGTTCGTGAATTGGCGGATCAGATGCATAACCTCACTAATGTGCGCTGCAGTGACCATTCCATGTACCCGCACATGGCCTTCATGCCTTCACCGACATCACCAGAGGTGGTTGTCCAGCCCACTGCCCATTCAATATCGTCTGGCAGTAGGGGCGTGCCTGACTACATCAGGCAGACGCACCACACTCAGCAGGCATGCTTCAGGAGAAGGCAGGCGGTGCAAAGTGTACGGGATCAGTCACGTGCAGCTGCACTTGATGTGGTGAGAAACAGGGGCTCACCTTTGCGAGGGAACTCGCCCGCCGTGACTCCTACCACTTCCATGCCAAATGTCGAAGTGCAGGAGGTGCTGAATCCAACGGGGACACCCCCATCAGCCTTCATGCCCTCCGAGACGGTACTGGAGAGGCAGCGGCGGGTATATCCCAGGGCAGCAGACGTAGAGGTCTTTACTGGGATGGAAGATACCTGTGCGGTATGCCTCGAAGAATTTCAGCCCAGGGACAGTGTCTACCGCCTGAGGTGCAACCACTTGTTCCACGAAGGATGCTGGAATTCAAATGTGGTGGGCCACGTTACAAACCAGCGTGAGGGAGATCCCCAGCAGCCACCATGTGCTATCTGCCGAGCACCTGGCATCATAGCATCATCCTTCCCATGGACCGGCTCCTTTAGTCAGACTCCTGAGCAATCGGCGAGAGAGCTGCGGGAGCTGAGGAGCATGGTGGAGGAGATGACGTCTAGGATGCTAGCTATGCAGACAGCTCCGCCACAACAGCAGGGATACCTGCCTGAAGAGGTAAGGCCGCCTATGGAAACGGGATATTTTGATCAGCTTATCCCGATGACGGCGCCTCAGCAGGGAAACCTGCATGATACTCCTCAGATGTCTCCCCAGAGTGGAGGCGAGGCTGAGATGTCACTGGACCCTGATCAGCTGCGTGAATTGCGTGCACGACATTTCCAGAATCAGATGGATAATACGCACACAACATTTATGCTGGATGCCAACAATCCTGAAACTGATAGTCCGTCGCTAGACTTATCAGAATCCTCAGTGGCGTCAGCAGCAACAGCAGCCAGGGCCGTCAACATCACAGCGACGAACGAGGAGTTCGAGGAGTGGCTGCAGTACCGGGATCACATCACGAACGAGGGGCTGCAAGACATCGCCCTTCACTCGTACCTGACGTTGATAAGGCGCACGACCCGCGAGCAGTATAAGAGCATACGTGATGAGTATGCCAACTGGCGGGAGGAGCGTGGCGATCACGCCCAGCACGTGTCGTACTTCCAGTACATCGACCTGGCACGCATGGCCGAGAGCGAGTCGCATGCCAGTGTCATGCGGGGTAACCCGCCAGGGAGCACGACTGTGCCGCGGGGAAACCCGCCTACCGACACAGCCGACACTTCAGAAACTGTGCACATCAAGCAGCCGAGTAAGACGTTCTTGGATGATGGTGGAAATTCCATACTCATCGACGTCGGTTCGAAGATCAACATCATGGGCGAGAACACGAGCCGTAAGTTCGTCCAGGCTGCCGAGGCACATGGCCGTACTTGTACGTTCGAGCCCCGCTCTCGTTTGAATATCAACGGAGTGGGAGAAGGGTCGGCCCCAGCGGATACCGTAGGCACATTCAGTATTGCCTGCGAGTACCAGGGGTCGGCCCAACTCGATTCATACAAGACGAACATTGTGTCAGGCTGTGGCAAGGACCTGCCAGCCATCCTAGGCCTCGATAGTATGCAGGACAAACGCACGATCATCGTGCTTGAACGAGGCCAGGAGAAGCTGATATTCCCTGGTAAGGGGCAGGTCAAAATGGAGCTCCCAGAAGGCTCCAAAATCATGCCGACGACAAAGTTGCCGTCAGGGCATCTGTCGATCAGGTGTGATTGTTTTGGAGCTGCGGGGCAACCCGCCTCGAGCTCAAGCAGCACGTCCTTCCAGACAGTGCTGACAGGCGAGCCGACCCCGGCGCAGGAGCGCAAGCAATTGCAGGGAAACCTGCCCCAGGGGTTGATGGAGACGCTCGCCAAGGCCACCATGCGAGGCGACAACATCGACGATCTTGAGACGTTCGATTGTTTTGTTGCCAGGACACTGGCCCAGCATGGTGGAAGTGTACCCATGGACGCTGTACAGTCCCGCCGTAAGATAGTGATGGGATACACTAATCGTGAATTGCATACGGTCAGCGACGCTAGGTCCAAAGGCGCGCTGAAACAGCTGATGGATAATCCATCGATGCTGACAGCATTTGCGGAGCAATCCGCCTCTGAGGCCACGGCGCGCTGCAGTGCTGAGCTCCAGCATCTGAGGGAAGCCCAGATGTTGGCAGATATTGCAGGCACATCTTCTTCATCTTGAAGATGGCAGGGCGACGTCGCCCCCTCGTCGTCTTGCCTGTTGGCTGAAAAGCCGGGGGGTAACAAGGACAGCGGGGTAACCTGCCTTAGTAAGAGGGCTTTTGTCATTGAAGATACGAGGGAGGCCTGTGCCGACCTTCGCACACGAGGTTATATTTGTGATCGTATTTCCCACAACAAACTTATGACAAGCGTGGGCACAAGCTACCTAGGTGCGGTGATCAGTGGAGATTACACTCTCATATGGATCAGTACTCCGAGTGACTGGTACGTAAGAACTCCAGGAAAGAGAGTGGCCCCACATTGGTCACGTATCCAGAACCTGTTGATAAAAGCCAAGAAACTCCGCATGAAGATCATAATATTTGGTCCCCCAGGATATGTTTGGAAGTTGTCTCCAGTACGTGACACCCTGGAAGATCTAAACTTGTCAGTAATACGGATGCGTTTGTGTCATTTCGGTATTCGGTTCAATATGCAAGACAGTACACCAAGCGGTACGTATATGCAGGTCGCATCTTCAATACCAATTAGCTCGAAGCTGTGGGCATGTACCTGTAAGCAGGCAATGCCACAACATGTGTTGGATTGGTACGGCCATACAGTACGGCATGCTGAATGGCGAGCTCAGACACGTACTACACTCATCCGTCATTTGAACGACAACATCCTGGGGAGCACCACCACGCACGGAAACGTGCCTGTATACTTAAATACGTATACACGTACAGACCATAACACCCGTCACTACGTGACGACTAATAAGGGAGGACCAAAATGGTCTGAAGTCATCCGACGTGTAACAATCAACCTGGATACCAATGCGGTTATTCAGGATATCTCAGTTACCGATCAACCAACAGGATATGATTGGCATGCACCATTACCCGCAGGGGTTGCCAACATCAGTACTCGGTTGTATTGGCAACCCGAGGAACCGGTCTTGCTCGGAAACGAGCCGACTCAATCACCACAGAAACATCGACGCGTCATCATAGATGACTGTTCTCTCCCCCTCCCGACTCTGGCGATTGACGCATGTACCCATTCAACCACGACAATGAGTACACAGACCGACGAACAAGACGAGCAAGCTTTTCCCACTGAGTCGCGTATAAAGCAGAAGGAGAGGCTCAAAGCCGAAAAGGAAGCAGGCATCAAGCCTCGCCGCATTAAAAAGCACGTTGAAGACGGAAACGATGATTGCGGCGACGACTTGTCAGGACTCGGACAGGATCTTATGGCAACCTGGAGTACTGACGTCCCTGTTGAGCTGATAAGCTCCGACGAGGACGATGACCTGTTCCTTACCCTCCCCACATCTATGCCCGACACACACGCTAACATATACAGCATAGTTGCTACACTATGCTATGGTCATAACAACTGCGTGGATATGTTGGAGCTTTGTGGCGGTGAGGGTGGCATCTCAGAGCTTGCCTTCTCAAGGGGACTTTCCTCAGGCGGCAACCTGGACAAGACTACATATGTCGACCTGGGAGACCCCTCGGTGCAGCAGGTTATAGATCATTACTTTGCTATATGCTACGTACGAGTTGCCATGCTGCAACCCAGCTGCCGCACCACAGGACCACCATCCTACTACAACTACAAAGTCAACTACAACACTTGGGAACAGCACCATAAAGAAGACTTACCACACATAACTTATTGTGGTAAAATTGCTGTAACCCAAGATGACGCTCGGAGGTGGTTTATACGTGAACAACCTACAGGAACATGGGTAGATGATATTTCTCCATGGAAGAAGCTTGCCAACCGAGCACAAGTTACAACCGTACGCATTGACCAATGCGCTACGGGACTTAAAGACACGACTGGTGACTATATTAAGAAGCCGACAAATATCACCAGCAACGACGAGACAATTCTTAAACCCTTTGAGCGACTCAAGTGTAACGGTCAGCATGTGCACGCACAACCGTGCAATACCGAGCTTTCACTGGCACAAAAATACACCCGACGACTGCAGTCTGCCTTCGTGGAAGCTGTATATCTGGCGAAAGCCATTGACACCACGCGCGGAAACGCGCCTATAAGTACCGCACATGCTTATCCTACAGACCTTCCCGATCAAGCTGAACCAGGCGAAGGTATGAGACGCATCGGTGATCGTATCATCCCAAAGGTGGCTACTTGCCCGGCATGCATCGACAACGTCCGAAAGGACAGTCCTAGCCATAACAGAGACCCTACGCAGTGTAAATATCATGATTCCATCTCTGTATATTGGCCATGTCCAGCATGTCAAAGGGATCTTACGAGAAGCAAGGGTGTTAAGAACCACCTCGATACCGAACCTGTAAATGTCGTTTTGCTGAACCATTTAAACTACCAGACGACCACGACCCCGAAGGCAAAACCGTGCCAGCTTGGTGGAAACCCTTACCTAAACCTGGTGAGGGCCAAGCTTCAGCTTCAGGTGGCCGTCAAGGCGCACACGCCAGGCCACCGCGACCACGATCCTTCGGCAACGTCGATCCGACATCTGGTGCCAGCAGCTACGACATGCTACGAGACGCCCCCGAGCGTGGAAACACGCCTTCTGCGTCTTCTAGCGAAGTGCCACAGGTAGCGGCCCGCCGCGGCCGTCTACAAGGCGTACCACCACCTCCAGACGCAGTTAACACAGGGGACCAACTACGGAGAGCTACAAGGAACCCTCTTGCCTCCACCGGCTCTGGGGCTCCACGACTACCCGACTGGACGAGATTCGACATCCAACACAGTCTACAGAGTCTCCGTAGTCACGAACCTCATGTCGTGAAAAAGGAACTCCGAAAACTGCATCTGCGATGGCATCATGCGAAGGAGCCAAAGATGAGGCTAATCCTCGAAAAGGTGGGGCTTGATAACGTTCGACTGAACATGATCAAGGAAGTTTGCGATACCTGTCGGGAATGCAGAGCATGGGAACGTCCAGGAAACTCAACACTACCATCGGTGAGCCTTCCTGGTAACTGGCTCGATGAAGGGGAAATGGACCTCATGTTTTACAAGAAACGGACCATATTTCATATTATGGATCGTTGTATTCGCCTGGCAGCAGGCCTAGAAATTTCCGACAGAGAACGTGACGCTATCATCGACGCCTACCACTACTGCTGGATTGCCTATCACGGACCCTTCAAAGTTTTATACTCAGACGGAGAAGGCGCCCTGAATAACGATGCCGCTAAAACCATGATGGCCAATAAGGGCACGGAACTTCGCATCCGAGCACCTGGCCAACGCGCTACTTCAATTGAGTCACGAAGCGGCATTCTCAGAGGCGTCCTCCACATGATTGAGGAAAGATTGAATAGACACAACATCCTTGTTGTATTCACTAGAGTATTGGCGGAAGGCATCTTCGTTACTAATGCGTTTACGTTTTATAACGGAGTATCGCCATATCAGGCACACACAGGACGTCAGCCCTCTTTCCTCCCTGATCTCGATACCCTTGACTTTCCCAAGGGACCCGAGACTTCAGGACACGAACGAGAACGTCGTGTAAGGGAAGTCAGCCTAGAAGCTATAACTCAGGCTACTGCTGTGGCCAAGACAAATCGGGCTCTTAGGGCTAAGACGACTCCTGATGGTGCTCGCCTCTACTCATCAGGGGATTTGGTCGATTACCACCGACCTACTGCCACCAAGGACGACCATGGAGGCTGGAATGGCCCATTCCCGGTAATCCGAAATGTGCCTGAAAGAGGACATATTGTTGTCAAGGCAGGATCTCGTGAGGTAATTGTGATGTATCCTGATGCTCGTCACACACTGAACATCGAATGTCTCCTCACACGGGAACTTGGCATGGATAATATGGCCATGCAAACCGTCCTTGCTTATGTGGCACACCTCAGCGCAGGGAAACCTGCCAGAGTTTTCGGTTGCATCTCCGATTACAAGGGAAACCTTAATCTGTCAGACGACAGCAAGTTCCACCCGCGCGTACACTTAGCACTACAGTATCTCGTACGAAATTACTTCCGAGTAGAACATGTAGTAGCAGTTCGACTGGCTAAGAGTGTGTCAAGCTTACTTGCAGTAAAGTACGCCACCGGGTCTACGCTGATCCACTATGACAACGACATCAGCCCGGCGTTCCACTACTACGAATGTGTGGGCACCGGCTTAAACATTTCTCAGATCACTGGTAGCACTCACTCCAGACTTATTCAATGCTTGACTTCGCGTGTCCTTTCCTTAGGATTTCACGACGATTTGGTTAAATATCAGCATTCAAGCAACACGTCTGGGGAACACGAGTCGCCTGGAAACAGGCCTTCTCCAGACACACCAGATGCTTCATCGCCGAGTGAAGGCCGTCTGTCGACAATCTATGAGGAAAATGAGGAACACAATATCGAAGCTATGATGCTGGAAGAGTGGTACGACGAGCTACGTATGGACCTTCATCCTACGACGATTACTGATGATTATCTTTATTGCGTCCCAACAATTATGCTGCCCGACCAATGTGTTTTGGTTTCAGCATTTGTGGACGAAGATGATATTATATCATCAGATCTGCTCGGAGACGAGCCGAAATCACGTGAATCCTGTCTAGTCTCTCTTTGTTCAACCACAACCGACGAGAGCTACTCTCTTGACAGTGATGAATATGGTCCTTACGTAGAATTATGTTTTACATCGGAAATGTCACAAATAGTGTTGGATCAGACTCAACTTGCACAGCTCGATACTGATATGGTCGCAACGATGAGAGTATATGTATCCTCTGCTGCTAAACGTGCTGTGGTTGTCAAAGAAGATGATCTACTGACCAAAGCCGACATAGCAGCACATCCAAAGGAGGTTAGTGAAGCTTTATATACTGAGCTCAAAATCTGGATTGATAATCGATGCTTTGAGATGTATGATTTATCCAAGGCTTCCAACATCATGACATCCAGATATGTATACAAGTGGAAGTTTGTAAAGATGGGTACCGAGAACGTTAAAACCATTCGTCTCAGACTGGTCCTTCGTGGATTTATGGATACTGAGGCTTTTGATGTGGAAACATTCTCGGGAACCGCCCGAAGGCAGTCCCAACGACTCCTGGCAAGTGAAGCGGCATGCCATCCAGAGTGGATCTTAGCATCCATGGATATCGATAAGGCGTTCCTCAAGGGTTTGACCTATGAGGAACTTGCCCATGCCACCGGCGAGGAAACTCGCATGGTTTGCTTTACTCTTCCACCAGGAAGTGCTCAGGTACTTCGTACATTACCCGGCTTCTCATCCTACGACGAAAGTCGACACTGTCTTAGATGCCTCAAACCAGGAACGGGTACAAAGGACGCTCCAAGAGCGTTCTCTCTCAAACTTCGTACGACCACACGAGCTATAGGACTTACACCGACCAGCTACGATCCTGAATTTGAATTCAGCCAAGACCTTCTGACGGCAAAACATGTCGATGATATTAACATGACAGGTCTAGAGAAAAATATAGACGACTATGTACAACGCGTCGAAAAGGTGTTTGGCAAATGCAAGCTCAACAAGCACACATATACGAACTGCGCCGTTCGCTACACTAAGAATGATCAAGGAGATGTGATCATGGACCAGGACGAGTATATCAAACAACTACGTCCTATCACACACCCAGAACTTACAGGAGCGGCGGCCGATGCCAAAGCCACGAAACTCATTACCGACATGTTCGTCAGGCTGCGAGGAGCCCTCGCCTCTGCCCTTCTTACCCAAATCTGGCTCATGGTACACGCGGTCTCTCTTCAGAAAATTCAAGAGCCCACCAATCTGCATGTCAGACGTCTGAATGCTGTGACGCGAAAGCTGATCAGCAGCCCGAAACGTATCACCTTCCCTCGGATGAAGCCGACGAATGAAGTTGACATCCATAGCGATTCGGGGTATCGGAAGCTTACCGGGGAGGAGGATGACGAGACCAAGGGCTACGGCATACGCGGGGCCAATGTACTACGGCGAGGAAACTCGCCTCAAGGCAAGTCCGTCGTTCACCTCTGTGACGGACTATGCAAATCACACCGATTACAGGTGAGGTCCAGTTATGCTGCGGAGGCACTTGCAGCTGCACATAACCTTGATGAGTGTTACCCTACGCTCATTACTCTCCACGAGCTTAAGGCAGGAGCTTTGACTCCACGACAACTACGAGACATGCGTGAAGTTGGAGGCCTAGCTATCAAAGTCTCTCTTACCATAGACGCCGAGTCCGTCTACAAATCTTTATCAAGCAGGGATCTCAAGATACCTACAGAACGGACTCTGCTTGGACATATCAGCTGGATACGTGAGCTCATGGATATAGGTATAGTACATAATGTGCAATGGTGTGATACTAGGGATATGACCGCAGATGGGCATACAAAGGGAAGCATCGATCGGGAGCTGCTTCTGGAAGTGATGTCAGGCACTCAGTCATTTAAGTATGACGTGAAGCAATTTGTTCCCTTTCGGGGTCCCGAGGACAGAGACAAACCTAAGTCTAATCAATTTTAGTCTGTCCTTGTTGCCCTCGCGGTCCAATTTGCCAGCACGGGCGCCCACTATAAAGGCGCCCCTCTGGTTGCTCGGAAACGAGCCTTATATTTCACGCCTGGCAACGAGCCGGCTTCGTACAACTCAGGCTCTTCGCCTTAATACACATTTGCTTGGTGAGGTATGGCCTGTCTGGCTTACCTCTAACTGAGCCGATAGCCCCTCATTGTTTGAAGGGGCGGTCTTGTATTTGCGTGAAATGCTTTGCGAGGAAACTCGCCTTGCAGTCTGGTGTTAGGCCAGACTGTACGCACTGTTTTCCTTTTTGCAAACAGTCGTGCGCGCGACCGTTGCGTGCGACTATGCTCTCCGTCTCCTCCCCTCCCGACTTTAAGGGAAGGTCTTTGGGAGATGTTATAGTATCGGGAGCATAGCTCGCGCGCGCCGTTGCCTTTGGCTCAAGGCACGCGCGCCCTATTTGCCCGGACACCGCGAGTGTTCGCTATGTGTTGGAAAGATCATTACATCGATCTTATCCTCTCTTATCCGTCCACCCCTCATACTGTACCTTCACAGCAGAGCGATGGACGCTATTTGCCATCCGATGTCTATCATGGAATCGGATGCTATTTGAGTTACCAGGCTCACTTTCGACTCACTCGACAGCGCCGATCCCTATGTACGCTATGAACTCCTGCTTGGTAGCGTTCTGAGCGCACACCACAGCAGACAATGCATGGTTGGGTAATGTGTCGAAGGGGGCGAGCCGCTGAATGAAAGAAAGAAGCGGGTACCCATTGGCGGCCGCGTCAAATTTCCACCCATCATCTGCGACCGTGACAGGTCCAGATAACCTCCATCCCAACAGAAATTAAGTGATGTGTTTGAGTCGTCGTGTGTCTGCTCTCACCGTGCATAGATAGGCTGCCCTGAGTTTGCCTTGAAATAATCGTACTGTGAACGGGTCGCTCATTATCCCTCCCTTCCCAGTCTTGATCAGAAGTGGTCGATCTGAACTGGGTAATGAGATGGCCGCCTCCTTGACTCTGAGCACTGCTATCTCGTGGTGGTCGTGGCGCGCATGCTTCTGCAAAACATCTGCAAGGATATCCCAATCGCCACAGGCAACCGCGTTTGATAGATCCTTCAAGCTCGCCATGCACGCAACACCATTATGGGCCAATCTCCAGCTTACCTTGTGAACACCCCATATCGCATCTTTCCGCCGTCAAGCATGCATGCAGCCGTGATCAAAAGGACCCGTTGGGATTCTTAAGATATTTGCGAAGAACATCTTGCCAATCGTCGGTAATATATGCACGACGCTCTCGCCAGGTAGGCCTGGCGTGCTTGATGTTTTTCGTGTGCCGCCTTCGCTCTTCTGCCGATATACTGGTACCCGATCATCTCTGCAGATCTTGCGAACCGAACCTGTCACATGATCCGGACAAATCTGCACGGAGCGGAGCGCGGAGCGCCGATGAGGCGCCGCTCGAGGCGGCGGCAGGGTGTTGAGTCTGCCCTGGGCTACCCGGGGGGCACGCTGAGGCCAGCCTGGGCTGCTGGGGGGGGCTGTCCAGGGCAGCTGGGAATGCCTGCGGGGGCAGTCTGTGCGCAATCCGAACCGTTACCAGGGAGGACGGAGGGACGGGGGGAAGGAGGGCCTCCCTGGGTGCGCCCGCGCGTCCGCGCCCACCCGCCCCATCCCGCGCGCACAGTCGGACGCGGTGTGCTGCTCCAGCCGGAACGGCGCGGCGCTCTGCGGGTCGCCGGGCTCCACGTGCTGCGCGGGTTCGAGCCGCCTCTTCGGAGGCGTTCGCCATTCCTCTTCCTTCTCCTCCTCTTCGTCATCCACTCCTTCTCCTTATAGATACATCCTCCCTGTCGCACCATTGGACGTGTTTGTAGGGCGGACCGGGCGTTTCGCCTGAGACTTCCTCACCATGTTTGATTCTGGAATTTTCAAGTTGTAATGGTTTCACGGATGGAGCCCGGGTGGTTTGCAAAATGTGGTTCCATCCTTATTGCCGCGCACATTCGGCTTCATAATTCGCAACAGCTTCAAGGATGGAGCCCAGGTGGTTTGCAACATGTGGCTCTCGCCATGGCGCCGCGCATATTCGACAAATTCAGAATGCGGTTCTCGCCTAAGTGCCGCGCGCATCCATACGACCCAACCCACGCCATCCTATGCAAAACATGGCTCATCCATCCGACCCTACCTTTTTACCATCCTACGCAACAAACATAACTCTGTTCACATCCGTACGACTCAACCCTCACCATCTTATGTACAATCTTTAATATGGCGCACATCCGTACGACCCAACCCTCACCATGTTACGCAACATGTAGCACTCGGTGCATCCCATCCCCCCCCCCACCACCATCGTATGCAATCGATATGGATCGGTGAACATCCATACGGTCCCACCTTCATCAGCTTGTTGTAAGTAGTACTATTCGGTGCACACCAACCCGACCCAACCTTCACCATCCGATGCAAATGATTCAATTCGGTGCACATCCAAGCGACCCAACCCGCACCATCCCATGACAGCACTCGGTGCGCATTTGCTGATCTGCAATGTCGACCCGTCCCCTGGCCCCGAAGAGGCCCTAGGCATAAAAAACATAAACACAGCAATACATTGATAGCAGGTGCATAATATTTCGATGTGTTTCTGGCGCCCCTCGCCGACCCCAATTTGGGACCCAACTGCTCCCCAGGCTGCCCCAGGCGTTCCAGGACGCTCCCACGCGTTCCCAGACGCTACCAATTCCTCCCAAAACGCTCCAAGGTTCGCCGTCGCCATCAGCAGCACGGCATCCATATCCTCAGCTTCATCGTTTTCGTCGCCGCAGGAGGCCTCAAAGGGTTACACAGCCAAAGAACAGACAGAGGGCGGGCCGTTTTCAGAAAGAGGATCTTACCTTGGCGCCGTGCATGTTCGGCTTCTGGTTTGTCCTCAGCTGCGCGAGTTGAAGGGGCGTTCGTTCCAAACGGTCGGGGCATTGGACAAAGCCCTTTTTGAAAAAAAGTCCAAGGTCCAGAGCCCAGTCCAACTCCAATCGTGGATCGGCCATGCATTTCACCGCCGCCTTCATCAGATAATGACTTGCCCGGGGTTTGCAGCCTCCTCGGCACATTCCTTAACGAACGCCCCCGACCCGATTAGGTATCTCCATTTTGCCTCGCGCGCATTCGAGTGCAAACTCCACCGTCTACGCTCTTTTGGCCCGTTCTTCGGCTTCCACGATCTGGCGTTCTATACTGCGCAACAGCTAACACGGATAGAGGGCGGCTTCTTTTCGAAGCGTGGTTTTCGCATGAGATTTGTTCCAAGCGTCCGTCCGCGACTCTGACGTCTTGCAGCAACCGCTTTCAGACGGACGGAGCGCAATTCCGATCCATAGTGGTGTTATCTGCCGGCTTCTCTGTGGGGCTCCCGCATGAGACTTGCGCGGAACATGCGTTCACGACGGTGAAGCGTATGAAGGGCACGTGTTCTTCAACATGCAGATACTTTGGGCGTTCCTCAAGTGTACGGAGGATTGGTTGCAACAGGCGCCTTCGTTTGATTGGTGGACCGACCGATCGTGCGTCATTCAAGGGGTGGCGCCCTCAGTGGAGAAGAAGGCTCGTATGGACTGGGTGTGGGAGGGGATTGGGACGGGAGGGTGAATTGCAACATCGATTGATGCATCGTGGGTCCACCATGGCTGTTTTACCCCTCGCCGTTTGTTCCCGGATCTCGAAGATCCGGATATGGGGACGTTTCCCGGCCATGTTTGGGAGGTTTTGGAGGCTGTATCAGATTCAAAGACAGAGGACAAACATCTGAGTTTCGTGGACGCCCACGATCCAGGATCCGTTTCGCCCCAGACTTTTTGCCTTCATGGCAGGTTCTTTTGCTCCGTCATGCATTGGACTATGCGTGCGGGGGAGGAGAGCAGAGGCAACAGGAGGGGACGGGGGTGACCAACGGATAGAAGGGGCGTGTGGGGGGGGGGGGATGGAAGCAGAAAGGGAGGCATCGAGAGGGATGGCGAGGGGTTGTTGAAGGGAGGGGAAGGGTGAGGTTAATGAAGGGGAAAGGAGCGGAAAACAGGCAGTTGATAACCCGGTGGGATGGGTTGGATGCGGAGGGCTGGTGACGAAGCGGGGAAGGAGCCCTCATGCGGGGTCGGCGCATTTTGCTGCCGCCGCCAGTGCCCCCCTTGTTGCCGCAGGCGATGCGCCTCTGGTCCTTTGCGGGAACAACTCGCAGTGCTGCAACGGGGTGTACCCTCCCCGATGCTTCTCTTTCGGGGCGGCCACGTCTCGCTTCGGGCACCAGCAGAAGAGTTCAGCGTTCGGTTGAGTTTCTTACCCTGATTGCAGGAGGCTCTCGATTGGTCCGAAGCTCGGTTCAATTTCGTAGGACTCAGACGCCGAAGTGTGCAGATGGGATATTACGATGATGAAGCGACTAGAAGGACGCGAGTTCTTGGATCCCATGGGCACAATATGACCCGATGCGCACATCGCACTAAGAAGTGTGGAGTCATGGGCTGCGCGGTTCTTTTGTTTTTGTTTTAGACCATTTGGTGGGTAGCCTGCACGATTGATGTTTTGATCTGGGGTTGGCGAACCAGTTGGATGGTGTTAGGCCTCAGAAATTTGCGCGTTGTGTTTCCTATCCTTCGTTGCCCTATCACGTCCATATGTACCTCGCATCTAGCCCTCTGCTGCCGCTGAGTGCCCAGAGTTTATTGAGTCATGCTGGAGGCACGCCCGGCAAACACACGTGTTCATGTACTTTTGTTAAGCGCAGCAGAGAACTCAATGAGTCCACGGCAATCGGCAGTTTCGACCTGTTGCCGAAGTGGGGAACAAGTCAGGATATTTGTATGTGTATACCGTGTATAACTATATGTATACATGTCAAACGGTGTATACATATATGTATGTATATCCACATATTTTGTACATATCTGCCGGCGGAAGGGAAGGGATCGGGGCCGCCAGGCTGGTACCTGCGTCCCCCATGGCCGACCCGGGGCTCCGGGAACGCTCCTGTCCGGGCCAAGGCGGCCAAGATGTGCCCAGGGAGGCGCAAGTGGCCCCCAAAGCGGTCCTAGACGGCCCTGGGGCGTTCAAAGATCGCCTCTGGACGCTCAAGATGGCTCCCATCGAGCCCAAGAAACCGCTACAATGCCCCAAGTTGCTTTCCAAGAGAGCCCCAAGCGGCCCAAATCATTGATTTTGCATGGGAAAACGTGCATGTTCAGCATCTGCGTTTTTTCGGTCTTCGCGGCGTGCACGAGGGTACAAGAGGCCCCCACGATGGCCCCAAGACGGCCCAAGAGGCTCCCAACACTGCCCAAGAGGAACCCAAGACAGCCCAGAGGCGGCCGAGGCGTGCTCACGAGGCGGCCAAGACGTGTCCACGGAGCCCCAAGAGACTCCCAAATCGGTCCAAGACGGCCCCAGAGCTCTCAAAGATCGCCCCTGGACGCCCAATATGGCTCCCATAGGGCCCAAGAGGCCGCTGCGACGCCCCAAGAGGCTTCCCAAAGGAGCACCAAGCGCCCAAAATCATTGATTTTGCATAGGGGCACGTGTATTTTTAGCATCTACGTGTTTTCGGTCTTCACGGCGTGCACGACGGTACAAGAGGCCCCAAAGACGGCCCTAAGAGGCCCCCAAGACAGCCCGAGGGGCGGCCAAGGCGTGGCTAGAGGGCCCCATACGGCTCCCAAAAACGTTCCATGGCGGCCCCGAAGCGCTCAAAGCTAGCCCTTGGGCGCCCAAGACGGTTCTCACAGTGCCCAGAAGACCGCGAAGACGCCCCAAGAGGCCCCCAAGAGGTTTTCCAAGTGGGTCCCAAGAGGCCAAAATCATTGATTTTCCACTGGAAACGTATACTCTTAGCATATACGACTTGTCGGTCGTCACAGAGGTGACGACCGTACAAGAGGCCTCCAAAAGAGCTCCAAAACGGCCCGAGAGGCTCCAACGACGTCCCGAGAGGGGGCCAAGACACCCCAAGAGGTCCCCAATACGACCTTGGAGAGCTCCAAGACGGCACCAAGAAGAGCCCAAGAGGGGGAGCCCGAACCGAAAATCCGACCCTTCCGCCCAAGGAGGTCCTAGGAGGCCCCCTGGAGGCCTGAGAGGCTCCAAGAGGCCCCCAAGAGACCCCCCCTATAGGCCAAACCCAGCGGGGGCTTCTGGAGGGGAAGATTCTGATACGCCAAGAGACCCACAAGGGGTCGGCGGGCTCAGGCCAGCTCGGTGCAAGTGTGAGCGGCATGAGTCGTTGCATCTCGCGGTGAACGTCGGTGCCGGAAGCGCATCCAAAATCCGGGATCCTCCTCCTCCCTCCCCCCGTCCCTTCCCTTCTCTTCCTCCCCCACTCCCCTTCCCTCCTCCTCCTCCACTTCCCCTTTTCCTCTCCCCATTCCTCCCTTCCTCCCCCCCCGTTCCACCCCCCTCCCTCTTTCCCTCCCCTCCCTCCCTCCCTTCCCTCCCGCCCCACCCATCCCTTCCCATTCCCCTCCCCCCCCCCCCCTCCGCGAGCCCCGCTGCCCTGCGCCGAAGTTGCGCCGCATAGACTGCATCGCGCAGCCTGCCAACTATATTGCACCACGGACCTTGCACCACGAAGCGCGCGCCACGCACGCATATATATATATATATGTGAAAGTGCACACATACAAACAAACACACATACGCGCATGCAAACCAACATACATACATACATGCGTGCATGCGCACGCGCGTACCAGAAGTAAGTTAACACTTGTTTTTGCATATACACCTGTGTATATGTATATATACACATACATATATATACACATGGTGGCCTGGCCCGGGGGGGGGGGGGGGGGGGGCACTATTTGAAAGCGCGATTCCCCCAAGGAGCTGCGGTGGCGCTTCTCTTCCGCTGGCGCCCGGTGGAGCTCGTGGCGCTGCTGTGCGGCCTGAAGCCTTTATTCCGTTGACGCCCATTGAAGCTCGTGAAGCTTCTATTCGGCCTGAAGTCTCTATTCGGCCTGAAACCTCCACTCGGCTTTTGACGCCTCTATTCGGCCTACGAGTTGCGACGCACTGGTGGGGTAGCGACCCTAGGCGCGCCTATTCGGCCTGAACCTTGTATTCCCCTGACTCCCACTGAAGCTCGTGAAGCCTTTATTCGGCCTGAAGCCTCTATTCCCCTGACGCCCGGTGACGCCCGTGAAGCCTCTATTCGGTCTGAATCTTATATTCCCCTGACGCCCGCCGAAGTCCGTGAATCCTTTATTCGGCCTGACGCCTCAATTCCCTTGACGCCCGGTGAAGCTCGCGAAGCCTCTATTCGGCCTGACCCCGAGCACCCAACGCGTCATAAGATAGGAGCATGCGTGTAGAAGTAAGCGCAGCGTCAACAGAATTGGGGTGGTTACCCCAAATATTGGGAGCTATTCCCCAATAAAAGACGAAACGATACCAAAAAACGTAAAAGGCAACCCAATATGAGAGCGCCGCTCCAATATTGAAGAATTGACGCCTTTGGTACCAAGTCGGGCTTGTAGGCTTGCCCCACATCTTAGGAACGACAACGCGCAACCAATGAGACACCAACAACTCATATGAATCACATGGTCACAATATGTAGTGCGACGTTATGTATGATAGAAATTTTGTGCTGACACTTCCGCGCTGTATCCATCGCGTGGTATGCCGATGACGATGGTGGTTGCGACAACGATTGTGACGATGGTGGTGATGAAGATGATGATGGCGAGGATTACGATGATGAGGTTGTGGTTGATGATGATGATGATGATGATGGTGATGATGATGGTGATGATGATAATGATGATGATGATGATGATGATGAGGATGATGATGATGATGATGATGGTACTGATGGTGCTGATGGTGACCATGTCCGCACCCCTTGTTCCCGTATAGCCATTTGGGCTCGCGGTCGAGTTTTGAAAATCGGCACATGGCAAAAAAAACTCGGAGACAATCCGTCGACCTTCAAGAAGATGAGTATCTCGATATTTTGAGCCTCTTGCCCGTCACTGCCATTAAGAAGGACGCTTTC
Organism: Prorocentrum cordatum; assembly: GCA_963575745.1. Lineage (NCBI taxonomy): Eukaryota > Dinophyceae > Prorocentrales > Prorocentraceae > Prorocentrum > Prorocentrum cordatum. The sequence continues at coordinate 1,061,962 of CAUYUJ010000336.1, read as the reverse complement.
ATTCCATATACGTCATTCAATTTCAAAGGAGCTGTCAAATGGGAAGCAGCCAACTCGTTCCGTCCTGCTCTCACACTGTTGCTACAGAAAAGTGGAGGCGCCAACGTGAACCAAGCATCGTTCTGCAAGGCCGCCAAGAAATTCAATCGCGATAAGGGTCTCGGCATCGACGATGCTCATCTCGAGAAGGGCATCCTGCTCTTCAGGGCGATTGTTTCTCAGATGCGCAACATGGTCAGCAAAGAAAGGCAAGTGCCTCGCCAGTGGCGTAAAGAGTTCGCTCTACTGTTGGGCTTGGTGAAGAAGCCCGAGTGCGAGACCGCAGCCATCGCCGATGATGCCGATCAAGACCTCGTTGTGTTGGGGACTCCACCTCGTGTTCCTGCGCCGTACGTCGAGATCCCTAGCGAGAGCGAGGATATTGATAATGATCAACTTCGTGCGACCGCCAACCCTGAGCTGAAGGCGATCTTGGATGCCGCGTTCGATGCCGGAGGGACCCCGACGACCGAGAAGAAGAAGAGGATCGGCACCAAGTCGCACGACCCAGCTTGGGCACTTGAAGTGGGAGGCGTCCCGCTGGCCGAGGTGAAGTCGCTGGTAGAGCCACCCTCACAAGCAGTAGCCCCCTCAGCATTCGCTGCGCTGAACAAGGATATGAAGACCTCCAAGCTCACCAAGGCGATGAAGTGCACGAAGAACTCCAAGCCCATGAAGGCGATGAAGGTCATGAAGGCCTCCAAGCGCAAGGATCCCAAGAAGACGATGCCCAAGCCCGCCAAGTGGGACAAGGTGCCGTTCGCTGTCTGGCGCAAGCGCCTGCACAGCACCGCCTACCACACAGAAAAGAATCGTTGCCTCAAGATGGGGATGAGCAAGGAGGAGGCCTGCAATCGTGCAGGCATCAGTGGCAGGGCCAAGATCCAGGAATGCAACAAGATGCTCGAGGAGGGATCTCTCCCTGATGAGGTTGACGGCCAGGCTTAGTCTCAAGCCTGCTTGGCTGCCCTGGCTGGCGGTTGGTGCGGTACGTTCAGCGTGCGAGCGGCCGCGCGCCCAGGAAGGCAAGCAAAAACTCATCGTCACCACCCGCGTTCACAATCACCATCTTCATCGACATGCGCATCATCATCATCATCATCATCATCATCATCATCATCACCATCATCAATCACCACTACCATCATCATCACAATCATCATCATCATCAGCATCAACATCAGCATCAGCATCATCATCATCATCATCATCATCATCATCATCATCACCATCGTCATGCTCTCGACCCCATCCACAGAAGGTCTCGACACCGTCCTCTGGAGGCCTCGCCCCCGTCCCCAGGAGCTTTCGACCCCGTCCCCGTCCACTGGAGCTCTCGACCTTATCCTCTCCAGCCGTCTGTCAATTCGGAGCTCTCGACCCCGTCCCCAGGAAGGCAGCGATTAGAAATGCACGTAGACACAGAGCTAGAGATATATTAGAGCCTGGCCGAGTAGGAGTAGGGCACATGTAAAGCACGAGTAGAGAAGGAGTAGAGCAGAGTGGGGTAGAAAAGAGTAGGGTGGAGTGGAGTACAGCACAATATGATCCTCCAGAATGGGGGGAATGAATACTCTGATATTGCACGTACATGAAGAACCGTTTGTAGAAAGACAGAGCGAGAGAGAGAGAGAGAGAGAGAGAGAGAGAGAGAGAGAGAGCGATATGAGTAGACTGGGCGAACGTCAGCATGCGAACGAACATGACCCTGACAAACCTTGTCAAACAACAGATCTGGGAATTCGACGATCTGGGGTCCGTTGGTTACACGCCGAGTGGTGCCGCGTGGTGCTCTCTCGTATGGTGTTAACCCCTCATCCTCCACTTCCACGCCCTCCGTCCTCTCATCCTTCTCATCCTGCTCCTCGATGGTGGCAGTGGGTCCTCCTCGAGCGCGGTGCCGCGTGGTGCTCGTGGTTCTAGGTTTGGACCCCATGCTTGATTAGTGCTTCGCTTTCCGTAAGACATTGGCCCAAGCTGGCGCTAGTGCTTCGCACGACGTGCGTTGGCATTGGCTAAATATAGATATAGATGTCCGAATTTCGCCCATTCTCAGGGGTTGCATTCAGCCTGGATGGCCCCGTCACGTCGGCCGCGCCGACGCCAGGTGCACCGCAGGAGCTCTCCCCCATCCTTGCCGTGCTCCTCCCTTTGTTCTTCCTCCTCCGCTTCCTCCTCCTCCTCCTCCTCCTCCTCCTCCTCATCCTCCTCATCCTCCTCATCCTCCTCCTCATCCTCCTCCTTCTCCTCCTCCTGCTCAGTGTTTTGTAGATTCCTCCACTTCTGTTCTCATCTTCATCCGTTTGACCCTGCCGATTATATCACCCCCATTCCCCTCCTCCAGCCTCGGCCTTATTTAGGACGAGCTAGACGGAGCGAACTCCGGCGACTGCAACTCTCAATCGTTCACATTCCCCTTACCCTCGGGTTGACCGTCAGCGTTTTGGCCAACTCGTTTTGGCCGTCAGCGTTTTGGCCGTTTTGACCGTCTCTGCTTCGTCCTACTCGAACACGGTCCTCCTCCGTGCGAGTTTCTGGCGACGGTTCCATCGCGGGCAGCGCTATAAAACAAAAAAGAATAGCATTGCTCAGTACTATGTGTTTGTTTTATGGCGCTGCCCGCGCCCCAGACACCCCAAGGGACGTTTCGGGGGAGCTGGCTCAGAGGAGGCACTTTCCTTTCAGGCCTCGTCTGTTTCAACTCCTCCTCCTCCTCCTCCTCCTCCTCCTCCTCCTCCTCCTCGTCCCTCCTCATCAGCTCTTCCCCCTGGTTCTCCATTCCATTACTTCCGATCTCGCAAGGAGCGCTGCGTCCAGGGGAGCCCGATCCAGATTGACGACGACAGCCAGCCAGCAGCCGACGACGGCGACAACCACTTCGAGGGCAGCGCGCTGCAACAGTACGTCAGCGACTCGATGCTCTCGCTCCAGGACATCGGCACGGTCATCTCTACATGGGCGGTCGAGCCTGGGAAGTACACCAACTCGCTGATCGACGCGATTGACGACCTGAAGACCACCGTCGCCGCAGCTCAGAGTTTTTTCGAGAGTTCTCCGCAGCCGAACCTCACCATGGCCAACCGCATGAAGGAGGTGTTGGCCAACGTGGCGGCCGAGTACGCAGACCTCCAGACCGTGGTCGATAACTACAACGAGACGAAGGGTAAACCTGGTGTCAAGCGCACCGCGAGCGACCCGATCTCACCGCCGAAGCCGAAGACCAGCAAGACGGATGATGATGGTGATGGTGAAGACGCGCCCGACTCACAAGTGCCGCAGGATTCACAGATGCCGTAAGGGTTCTAAGAGAACGAGGTAGTGGATGGTGGGCCCTACATGATATATCGGATGCTGATGGTGTAGCGTACTTCAAAGTTGTGGTGGTGCGCGGACTCGGACACTCCATATCTACTATGTGGCACTTGATCGCACAGAGGGTATTGGTTCACTTACTGACATGGTGCTTTGCGCACGTGTGCCAAACGCTGGCCCGACGCTTGCGTAGTGCTCACGTACTGTGCCGACTCATACTGGGCAAATCGTCCTTGCTCCATCCTCCCCCCTTGTCATTCATCATAGCGCTCTCGACCCCATCCCCAGGAGCTCGCGAAACCGTCCCAAGAGGTCTCGAACCCGTCCACAGGATGCCTCGACCCCACCCCCACATGATCTCGACAAGGGGGGCTGGGCACGACATCAACCTCGCCTTCCAGACGAGGGCCCTCCAACGGGGTTCAAAACCGACGGGCTGGCATAACCCAGAATTGCCGGATGAGCCCACCACGGGGACTCCTCCTCCTCCTCCTCCTTTTCCTCCTCCTCCTCCTCCTCCTCCTCCTCCTCCTCCTCCTCCCTCCTCCTCCTCCTCCTCCTCCCTCCTCCTCCTCCTCCTCCCTCCTCCTCCTCCTCCTCCTCCTCCTCCCTCCTCCTCCTCCCCCTCCTCCTCCTCCTCCTCCTCCTCCTCCTGCTCCTCCTCCTCCTCCTGCTCCTCCATCCTCGACCTTGCAGCGATCCGCGACGGTCGAGGGCATTAATATTCCGAACTTCGTTTGCCCCTGTCCGACCTGCGGGGGCCACCGCCGATGGCCCCGAAGAGTGACCCAGGGACAGCGTGTCCAGCGTGGTCTTCCGTACCCTTCCCCCTTACCGACAGAAATCCGACAGAATTCCGGCAAAAACGGCAGAATTCCGGCAAATTCTGTCAGCTTGTGCTTGTGGAAATTTGGCAGAAAAAAAACAGGAAAAAAACAGAATTCCGGCGATTCTGTTTTTGGGGGGTCGGCAGAATTCTGTCGGGCTGTTTTTGTTGATTTTTCACAGGGAAAATGGGTCGACAGAATTCCGGCAGGGGGGCCCCGACAGACTCGACAGAATTCTGTTTTTTTCTGTTTTGTTCTGTTTTTTCTGTCGGTCCCAGGAGTTATGGGTCCTTAGTTGCTCTTTTTGGCTCCAGTTCGCGAGCCTGCAGCGGCCTCTTCTACATCGAAACCCTTGGATCTGTATTCGGGATGGCCCCGAAGAAAAAAACGAAAGAGCCTGCAACATTGGAGATGCCGATCGTCGAGAAAGCCGACTTGGAGGCCGCTCGGCAGATGCTCGTCGACGCTCGCGAGCTCAAGAGGCAGAGGTCGAACATGTCGTACTGGTTGCAGAGTCAAGGCGTATATGATGCTTACAGTTCAATGGGGAAGACCCAGAAGCAGGAGTATCTCGAGAAGTTCCTGGCGCACAAGATCAAGGAGGGCACGGTCAAGACGACAATAGAAACCACTAAAAAAATATCTGGCGTGATGTCGGCGAACAGCCTCTTCCAGTGGATGACCAAGAAACAGATGATTGACCTGTGGGGCCCTGAGAAGACGGAGGGCAAACTGAAGTCAGGAGTTGCCACGCTACCGCAAACATCCCCACACTGACTTCCCACGCGCCCATTCGACTTCAATAAAACCATATGCCTACGTGGCGACTCTTGCTACTATCATTTTCATTCGAGTTCAAGGGAGGACAATTGAGCGTATACGCTCAATTGCCCTCCCTTGAACTCGACTTTGAATGGGTGAGTTGGGAAGCAGTGCGCGGGTGTGAGTCGCACTCGTGGCGAGGGCGCTTAGAAGAGCGTCCTGACCCCGACACGGGCTTGACAGGAGAGTGGATCACAGAGTACAAGGTCTGGAGTGAGACTGGAGGCCGATCGGAACTCACCGAGGACTCGCAGATCGCCAAGGGGGTGGAGGAGCTGCAGAGCGTCGAGGATGCGGCCGAGGCGTTCAAGAACATCAGCGATGCTGCGGGCATCATGGCTGGCAACACCACGGCCATCTCCGCAGCAGAGGAGGGCGCCACCATCAAGACGGAGTCTGCCGCGAGCACGGCTCCCGAGATGGACAAGCACAAGAAGACGATCGACGCCATCAAGAACGATGCTCGCAAGCCCCTGCGCAACCTAGGGGAGATCATCACATCTCTGAAGAGCATGTTTGAGGATTCACAGGGTGGAAAATACACAGCTGCGCTCCACGACGACATCACGGCATGCATTCCGCGGGTCGCAAAGGTCTACACCTCTCTGGAGAAGCTGGTCACCAAGAAGATCACCGACGAGCCTACCATAGTGTCTGTGGCCAAAGCAGTCGACGGGGCGCACGACGAATACAACGAGCTCAAGGTTCACTACGACAGGACGTTGCCGCAGGCGAAGCGCATCAAGAAGGAGAAAGCCTAGATTGACACAATCCCGCACGACCTGTGCAGTATACGAGGCTCGCTGCAATCAGCGAGCGCGCCGCCTGCTTCCCCCGAGTTCCGAAGCAGCCAGCCTTCTCGCTGGCATGGCCGTGGCCCGTCGACGTCGCAACAGGCGTGGCTTTGGCCGCGTATGGCTCGAGAGCCTGACCAAAAAAATCATCATCATCAGCACCATCATCATCATCATCATCATCATCATCATCATCATCATCACCATCACCATCATCATCATCATTTTCATCATCAACGTCATCATCATCAGCAGCATCATAATCGGCATCGTAATCAGCATCATCAGCATCATCAACATCATCAACATCATCATCACAATCATCATCATCATCATCATCATCAGCATCGTCATCATCATCATCATCATCATCATCATCGCCATCATCGTCACCATCATCATCACCAATATCGTCGTGCAACGATCCGTCCACTGTAGGATAGAACAGCCTGGCATGTTAGGAGAAGCGACTGACATCACTCACTAAACACGAATGCCTTACACCAGACACTGGGCAGCGCACATGCTTGCATGCAGGGCTCTCGCTGGAGACTTCCTCGCATGCTAGGAATCCGACTTATATAGGATCCTTGCCAACTAGACCTGGACAATGCTTATTATACCACCTCGTGGTTTTGAATACGTTCACGTGGCTCGCATCGTATATGCTCACTATGACACGCATGCCGCTCCTCACCATCCGTATTACATTCCGACTGTCCGACTCCCTACTCCGTCTGTTCAGACACCGTCCATCCGACCTCCGACCTGGCCCTCCTCCGTAGCCATTTGGGCTCAAACGCTTTGAGCCATAGAGAAATAACGAACGAATTTCCATGACCGTGTTTGGACCCAAGCCTTCCGCATTGCTTGTGCTTGTGGCGTGTACCATCTGCTCTGGCGCTCGAGGTTTATGGGTGATGGACAGTAGTCGCAGGGGTGGTGTTCGAAGGAGGCTCGCCGAAAGCGGCGATGGCATTCCAGAGCCAGCCGATCAGAGATCACGACGAGGTGGCGTCAGGCAGAGATTGGATGCATCAACGTCTTCCGCTGCTGCTCAAGCTTGCCCCGAGGGTCAAAGGGCAGCGACCGCCGAATCCTCCCAGCCATCCAAGATGGCAACACCATTGAAATCCTCCTTGCGACGAGATTGGGCCCGTGGGCTGCTACCCGCAGGCAAAGTCTTGGAGTATGCTTGGGGCGCCAGTCAACAAGGTGCTCAAGGGATGGGTCGCATGAGCAGATTGCCAGACGACCCTAGGCATGCACACCGAAACCTGATCAGAGCTCTTGGCTGGCCTGATAACGCCCCAGAAGCTGAGTTCATCAACCTAACCCCCAATGGAACGACTCTGACACCTCATCCTGTCATTGATCCTTGTGCCATGTGGGAAAGCATATATAAGCAGGGTGACGCAGCGTTTTCGATGAAGTTGCGTGGCCTGCCTGGTGATACGACATATTTCTGGACAAACATGAAAGAGCATGTGATATATAAATATGTTTCCTCCGATATTGATGATACATTGTGTGTTCCCCTCACAATTCACGGAGATGGCGCTGCCACGCGCAAGACGGACGGGCTTTTTACAATCAGTTGGTCAAGTCTCCTCGCCAAGGGGACTACTAGAGACACGAATTTCATTTGCACTGTTGTTCAAAAGTCGAAGATGAACGACGATACCCTCGAAGTACTTTTCGCTGACCTCGCGAAGAAAATGAATGCCCTCATGAGTGGTATGACTGTCAATGGCCGCCCCTTATCTACGAATGGATATAAAGGCGTTGTTACAATGGTCCGTGGAGATTGGGAATTCTTTACTCAAGCACTTCGGTTTCCAAGGTGGGACTCATCACCGAATATGTGCTGGATGTGTTCAGCAACTAACAACATCGAGTCTGATCTTTTGTGGAGCAAGCGGGGTTGGCGAAGGACGTTGAGATCTCACGAAGACTACCTGCGGTACCTCCATCACAAGGGGTGCCCTTTACCAGCGCTGTTCGCTGTCAGATCCCTGAGGCTGGAGGGCGTCGCGCTGGATTGTCTACACGTTCTGGACCAAGGTATTTCTTCCCATAGCATCGCGAATGCGCTGGTGGAGGTGATGAAACTGGGCCAATGGGGTACGACTCAACAAGACCAAATAGACGGCCTCCGAGACGACATACAAAAGTGGCATGAGGCGAATCACCAGGCTTCCCGCATCCAGGGGAAGATCACGTTCGAGCGGCTCAAGACATCAGCTGATTGGCCGAAGCTCAAAGCGAAGGGGGCGGCCACACGACATTTGTCTAGATATGCAGCAGAACTCACAGCTCGATACAATACTGGAAGTACCCACGATAAGCGCCGTTGGGTGATTTGCCATCTGTTGCAGCGTTTCTATCAAATCATTGATCAAGAACCGATGTTTCTGTCAGAGGCGGCGAAGCGAGAGCTCAGGCCTTTATCAGAGTACCTTGTTTCAGTGTATATCAACCTCGCAGACGAATCCTTGACAAAAAGGGAGCGTATGTGGAAGATGACAGCGAAGTGCCATGTTTTTCAACACCTGTTGGAGGACCAGGCTTGCAATTTGATCAATCCGACGTACACGTGGAACTATTCACCAGAAGATTTGCAGCGCTTGGTGAAGGATATAGCCCTCAGTTGCCACAAGAACAATACGCCGATAATTGTGATCTTCAAATGGTTGACAGATGTATTTGATATGGTTTAGAGTTTATATCTTTGTGCCGTGCTACAGCAGGCTCGGTGGACGGAGGTGCGCATACCGTTGGGATGCGCATGGACTTGCGGAAAACATGCGTGCACGCACGTAGAAAGGGGAGCAGAAGAGGAGGAGGAGAAGGAGGAGGAGGAGGAGGAGGAGGAGGAGGACGAGGACGAGGAGGAGGAGGAGGAGGAGGAGGACGAGGGGGAGGAGGAAAAGGAGGAGGAGGGGGAGGGGGGAGGCAGGGAATAGGAGGAGGAGGTGAAGGAGGAGGAGGAGGAGGAGGAGGAGGAGGAGAGGATGCGTTCCCATGGCGGGGTTTCGAGAAGACGCCGCCTGTGCTGAGCGTCGACGACGACACCCCAGGACAGCCCTGGGACGCTGGGGGGGGGGAAGGAGCCGAAGAGGAGGAGGAGGAGAGGAAGGGGGAAGGAACGAGGAGGAGGAGGAGGAGGAGGAGGAGTGAGGACTGCTTGAGCCCTAGGACAGGAAGGAGGGAGGAGGAGGGAGGAGGAACGACTCGAAGAAGGACTCCTCCCTCCCTCCTCCTAACCTCCTCCTCCTCCTCCTCCCTCCTCCTCCTCCTCCTCCTCCTCCTTCCTCCTCCCCTCCTCCTCCTCCTCCTCCTCCTCCTCCTCCTCTTCCCCTCTTCCTCTCCCCCCACCTCTTCCTTAGCCATGCGGGCTCAATCATGTTTGGGCTCAAAAACCCAAGGCGTCAATTCTACAGAATTGACGACGTCGCCTCCTATACATAGGAGGGGCGCCTGTTTCATACATTGCCTCCTATATATTGGGGTCGATGGGTGCTCGGGGGAAGCCTCAAAGCCTCCATTCCCCTGGCGCCCGTTGGAGCTCGTGACGCTTCTCTTCGGCCTGAAACGTCTATTCCCTTGACGCCCGCTGAAGTCCGTGAATCCTTTATTCGGCCTGAAGCCTATATTCCCCTGGCGCCAAGCGAAGCTCGTGAAGCCTTTATTCGGCGTGAAGTTTTTATTTTCCTGACGCCCAGTGAAGGTCGTGAAGCCTTTCTTCGGTCTGAAGCCTCTAATCGCCTGACGCCCGGTGAAGCTCGTGAAGCCTTTATTCGGCCTGAAGCTTTTATTCCCCTGACGCCCGGTGACGCTTGTGAAGCTTTTATTCGGCCTGAAGCTTCTATTCCCCCGACGCCCGGTGAAGCTCGTGACGCCTCTACTCGGCCTGAAGCCTCTATTCCCCTTGACGCCCGGTGACGCTCGTGAAGCCTCTATTCGGTCTGAAGTTTATACTCCCCCGTCGCCCGGTGAAGCTCGTGAAACCTCTATTCGGCCTAAAGCCTTTATTTCCCCCGACGCCCGGTGAAGTTCGTGAAGCTTTTATTTGGCCTGAAACCTATTCTCCTGACGCCCGGTGAAACTCGTGACGTTTCGCAGGGTTCGTGCCCCAGGGGAGGGCAGATTTATAAGATGCGAGTTGAGTAAAATCCCTAATATTCGTGCCCCTGGAAAGGGGTCGTGCCCCAGGAGAGGGCCAATCACGCTAAGGATTCCTCCCCCGCGATACGACGACTTTATCAACACGCTTGTGAACCACGAGAGATTCGCGCCCTAGGGAAGGGTCAATCTATAGGCACAGACGAAAACATTAAAAATGTTCGCGTTCCAAGAGAAGGCCGATCTATCAGCACATATGTTAAACATAAGAGGGTTCGTGCCCCAGGGGAGGGCAGATCGATATGCACATGCGTAAAGCAAGAAGGGCTCGCGCCCCAGAAGAAGCGCATATACATATATATATATATATATATATATATATATGTATCTATATGGATATATATTTATATATACAGCTAAATATATCGATGTGTGTATATGAATGTATGTATGTATGTATGTATGTGTGCATGTATGCATGCATGAATGTATGTATGTATGTATGTATGTGTGTATGTATGTATGTATGTATGTATGTATGTATGTATGTATGTATGTTATATGTATGTTATATATGTATGTGTATGTATGTATGTATGTATGTATGTATGTATATATATATATATATATATATATATCCTTAGGGGGCACGCCCGGGGCCCACAAACAACTGCCCCGACCCCCCATGGGAGGACGGTGCGGCCGGGGAGGTCTAAAATAGTCGAGGAGGGTCTCCAGAGGCTCCCCAGACGGCCCAAGCGGGCCCCCGAGTCGCCGAAAGACCGTTCCTGGACGCCCAAGGTAGGCCCAAGACGGCCTGAGAAACCCCCCCAAGGCACTCCACGACGCTTCAAGACGCCCCTCCCGAGCGCTTCAAGAGACCAAAATCGTCAATTGTACTAATCTTTTTGTTTAAATGATGTTGGCCTTCCAGCCTGACGGCCCAAGAGGGCCCCCAGACGGCCCCAGAAGCGCACGAGAGCCCCAAGACGGCCCCAAGATGCGCCCAAGAGGGGGTCCGCAACCATTTTGGCTCAAGGTCCCAGCGCGTTGTTCCGATAATCTACCAGTTTCGAGCGATCCGCGCTCCTTTGACTACAGACTACAGCTGAGTCTACATGGCCAAGTCAAAGTTCATGATTGCGTTTGTGTTCTTGCTCATGGGTGGTGTCAGCAGCAGCAGTATCGGCGGCAAGTCTTTGATACGCAAGGCGGAACGTACTTCGGAGACACGCGTCGAAGTCGACCCTCACGGCGCGATGATGGCCGAGGGAAGGGAGATGGTGCATGACGACGAAGAGTCCCTTGTGGATGCGAGCGTGCATGAAGACTCGATGGAAGGCGACGAAGAAACAGAAGACGCATTCGATGACGATGCGTCGGACGATGGTGACGATCCAGAAGATGGTCAACCGGAGGAGCAGGAGCTGGACCAGGAGCCAGACCCAGAGGAGCAGGAGGAGTCCGGGGAGAATGAGACAGCAGGTAGCATGCTTGACCAGGCGTCCGCCTCCAACAGCTCTGGGCCAGTGAACTGCGTATGGGGCTCCTGGGGCAGCTGGACGAGCTGCACATACCCGTACGGGAACCGCCGCCGCAGCTGGCACACGTACACGAAGGATGACCCATACTGGAGCCACTGGTCGCGCCGCCGCGGATGGCATTACTATCAGCTGGCAAAGTGCCAGGGGACACGGGTCAGGACGCGCACCCAAACCACTGAGGCTTCGAACGGAGGCAAGTGCGACGGCGAGTTTTTAGGCATGGGCACCTGCACGCAGGCTCGCCGTCGCCGCCTCGGCTGCCCTCAGACGCGTCGCCGTCGCCGCGATCTCGACTGAGACTTCGGAACATGGGTCCGACAGCTGTTCTTCTTGGCATCGCGCAGTTCTGAGTAGTATATATTCTGGATGGATGCTCGAGTGGTTCCCGTGTCGCACGGTCAAAGAACTTTTCGCGTCTCTGTATGTTCCCCTTCTTCTGGACGACCCTCCTTTCCTCCTTGGCCTGAGAACCCTGCGCGGGGGCTGCAATTCGTTTACTGACTGGCCTGTCCCGCTGGATAGTTCTAGGCCCAGCTCTCTTGCCACATAGAAGATTGAGCCGAGAAGGATTCGCAGGAGTTGGACGAGCAAGGGTAGGGAGAGGGGGGTGAGGACGAGGAGGAGGAAGCAGTGCCTCTCCAGTGGCAGCAGCGCCGAGCACGCCATGAACTAGGAGGACCACACAGCAGACCCTCGGGCACGCCATGAGCGCTGTCATCTCTCAAAGGGGACGCCAACGGTCCAGACCCTCCTCCTCCTCCTCCTCCTCTTCCTCCTCCTCCTCCTGCGGAGTGTCAGGCAGAAGATGCTGCAGGTGGTTGCCGCTGCCTTCCGTGCTCGGTGCGACCCTCGAGGTCGCCCGTGTGCGAGGGCGGCCGGCACACTGCGACCTTGTTGTCAGCAGTAGCGTCAGCCTTGGTTCCCTCCTCCGCTTCTCCTGCTAATGGTCACTCCCTCCGCGTCTCGGCACGTCACGATCGCAGCGCAGATGTAGTCGATCGTTTGAATTATGCCTGCTGCTATCTATTCTAGGTAAGAATCGCCACGATCAACTTTTCGAGCTATCGCGTCCACGGAGGGGGAACCCGCGCGGGAGCTGGCGGGGAGGCAAGGATTGGAGGAGAAGTAGGGTCGGGGTGGGGGGTGGGGTGTGGGGCGGACAGGGCAGTTCCCGCTTCTCCCAGGACCGGCGACGGTTGTGGCGACTCCGAGAGCCACGTCGACAGCGATTTTTTTGTATGTTTCGGGCGGTTCAGAGGTTCCCTTTCCTCCCCCTCCTCCTCTTCCGTCGGTTCCCGCTTTGTCCTTCCTGAGGCTTTTGTGCTGTGCGCCGCCAACCCGCACTATTCTCAGAGGCTGCCTGTTGTACAGGGCTTCTGATGCTTCTGTGCGTAGCCGGCGCCAATTTGCACGGGCCCTTTTGCTCGGAAAGAGGCGACGGGTGGAACTGAACCGAGGCCGAAGAGCCCAGCGGCGCAGCGAGTGACGCCACAAAAAACAACAACAACAAAAAAATAGATGCGCCCAAGAGGGGGACCACGACTCCAAAATTCGACCCTCCCTCTTGAAGAGTGCCCCAGCCCCAGGAGGCCCCAAGGAGCCCCCCAGAGGGCCCAGGAGGCCCCCGAGAGGCACCCAGGAGACCCAAAGAAGGCCTCAAGAGGCCACAAAACAGCCCCGAGGAGGTCCCACAACGGTGTCAAAATGGCTACCGAGAAGCTGAGAAACTGCCTTCACGACGTCCCCGACAGGCCAACCACGAGATCCAAACCAACACCCATGAGGCCTCTGACCCACTACCTAGGGCACCCGCCGCCGTCCGCCCGCCGTCCGCGTAGCACGCACCACTCTGTACACAGCTTCAGTCTCCAACAAGCTCCCGCTGCAAGAGAGCACCCTTAAGGAATTCATTCAATTCCCGACCCGCCCGCCCGCCACCCGCCCGCCCGCCGCCCGCCCGGCCGCTCGCCCGCCTTCCGCGTAGCACGCGCCACAATGCACTCAACAGCCTCCGCCTCCAAGACAACACCTAGCATTCAACAGCCCCCAGGGCTCCCAGGACTGCCCGGGCCCGCTCCCAAACACGCCACGACACGCCAAGAGGGCCCTAAAGATTGCCAAGACAGCCCCAAGAGGCAACGGACACGCCGAAGATGGCCTCAGGACGGCCAACGACGCCACCAAGACGCCCCAAGAGCGCCTCCAGAGGCCCCTCCAAAGGGCCCCGCATTTTTGCGTTCTCGCATGTTCCGCCTCCCCACGGTCCCAGACGGCGTCAGAGGCCCTTCAGATCGCTCCAAGACGGCCGAAGAGGCTCCCCAGGAAAGACCAAAGATGGCCCAGGAGGCTCCCCAGATAAGTCAAGAGGGCCTCGAGAGCGCTCCAAGAGAGCCCCAAGAGCGACCCAAGAGGGCCCGAAGAGCGCGACATTTCAAGGTCTCCGGCCTGAGAGGCTCCTAGGACGCCCCCGGAGGCCATCAAGAGGCTCCCAAGAAGCCCCGTGAGGCTCCCAAGAGGCCCCCCGGAAGCCCCAAGAAGCCCCCTGCGGGCCCCCAAGAGATCGGTAAATCGCATTTCCCAGAGCTTTCCGGGAACATGATTCCTTGGGCTCCCAGTAGCCCTGAACCATTGATTTTTTGCCCGCATGTTCAGAATTGGTGCTGTCCACAAATTTGGGCCTCGACTTCAAGTATACACAGAAGTTACTAATCATTGGAGGCGCATCGCAATTATTCGCATCAAGCGTCAATTTTCGATGCCAGCGTAAACAATTGCGAACCAACGCCAATGATTAGTTTGTCTGTGTGCCATATTGCGCACCTTCTCATTGTGGACTATCAACGCCAGTTCTTGGCATGCTCGCGAGAAGTTTATGGCATGGGGCCTTGTTATTCACCCTCGTCTTCCTGCCGCTGTAGTCTGTAGTTGCTGATCCCCCTCCTCTCCCTCCTCAACCTCGTGCGATTTTCCCTCGCCCCATGAAACTGGAAGGGCCGAACGGTGTTACGCTGCCCCTGGTTGCGTCACTGCAATGGGTTTGCGCGTCGCGGTCCTCGCCGTCGCCCTCGCCCCGTGAACCGCCCCGCGACCTCTCCGTGACCAGCCCCGCGATCCGCCCTGCGGCCCGCCCGCGGCCCACGCGGGGAATAAGGGGGAGACAGAGATGGGGGGTGTCTCGTTGTCTTGCCCCAAATTTCGGATGCGTCTCGAGATTTCGAGACGCCTGCATATAAGTTGAGAGATCGCACATGTGGCGCGAATACCAATCTCGCCGTGAAAATTGCGAAACAAACTATGCATCCCAGCCCGTGCCACCTCACTCTTATCCGCTGGGAATGCATCTGCACCTGCGCAGCATTTTCTGTGAAACTGTTGCTGGCGCGGGGGTGCCTTGCACCGCGAGGAGTCTTCCTCCCTCCGATTTCCCCCCCTTCCTTCTCTCCTCCCTCCTGCTCCTCCTTTTCCCCTTTCCCCCATCCCGCCCCTCCCCCCCGACCCCCACCCCCGTAAGGTTGACCAAACCGTGTGTGTGTGTGTGTACCACCTCGTTTTTGGATCTTTTTACTTCTTCTGTACTTGTTGTATTGATGTTTGTTGTGTTCGTCATCTTGTGGATGGAGCGTTATAGCGATGTGTATTGTGTGGCAGTTTTTTCAAGGGATTATTCATGTGTAGCGGATTACAAATTGATTTCCTGTGTGGCATAATACAAAAAAAAATCCTCTGTGGAGGATGACATTAGGATTCCTTTTGCGGGGGGGTTACAAGATGATTCCGTTTGTGGCGGATTACACATTGATTTCTATTGTGGGGGATTCCTGGGAAGAAACCAGGGAGATGAAGAAAGCAAGCAAAAACAAATCAATGAACACTATGAAAACTGTTGTGTTTTCAATGTTTTTGGTGTCGGAGGCAGAGAATAAGTATGTGAAACACACAGTGTTTCCAGCATCCAGACTTCCAACACGCTGTGTTTTACAGTGTTTTTGTATATCCCGATGCCGAAAGCATTGTAAAACACAGCGTTTTGGAAGTCTGGATGCTGGAAACACTGTGTGTTTCAAACTTGTCGCTGCCTCCGACACCAAAAACAGCGAAAACACAATACGGTTCACAATTTTCATTATTGCGAAGGCCTTACGGCCGGTGCCGCCGACCCTGTTCCCAATGAGCAGCAAGAGACATGGTATGGGTGTGTGCGGGAGGGGGGTAGGGGGGAGAAGGAGGAGAGGGGAGGAGGAGGAGGAGGAGGAGGAGGAGGAGGAGGAGGAGGAAGTGCATCCCGTGTGTGCCCGCTCGAGGAAAGTGCGCCCGGGGAGGCGTCGTATTTGACCCGCTGCCCCCCCCCGGGACCCCCCCTCGCTACCCCCCCCCCGGGGCTTCGCCACGATCACTACGATGTTCGATTTCCTTCTGCATGGGTCGGCTTGGCTGGCGCGGAGGAGGAGGAGGAGGAGGAGGAGGAGGAGGAGGAGGAGGAGGAAGTGCATCCCGTGTGTGCCCGCTCGAGGAAAGTGCGCCCGGGGAGGCGTCGTATTTGACCCGCTACCCCCCCCCGGGACCCCCCCTCGCTACCGCCCCCCCCTCCGGCGGGGAGGGTAGGGAGGGGCTTCGCCACGATCATTACGATGTTCGATTTCCTTATGCATGGGTCGGCTTGGCTGGCGCGGAGGAGGAGGAGGAGGAGGAGGAGGAGGAGGAGGAGGAGGAGGAGGAGGAGGAAGTGCATCCCGTGTGTTCCCGCTCGAGGAA
This sequence comes from Prorocentrum cordatum, assembly GCA_963575745.1. Lineage (NCBI taxonomy): Eukaryota > Dinophyceae > Prorocentrales > Prorocentraceae > Prorocentrum > Prorocentrum cordatum. The sequence continues at coordinate 1,045,747 of CAUYUJ010000336.1, read as the reverse complement.
AGTGCGCCCGGGGAGGCGTCGTATTTTGACCCGCTGCCCCCCCCCGGGACCCCCCCTCGCTACCCCCCCCCCCCGGCGGGGAGGGTACGGAGGGGCTTCGCCACGATCACTACGATGTTCGATTTCCTTCTGCATGGGTCGGCCTGGCTGGCGCGGAGGAGGTTCATTATTTTGCAGTTTTGTTTTTTTCTTTGTTCCCCTAGCTTCCTCTTAGGAATCCCCCACAAAGGGAATCAATGTGTAATCCGCAACAGAAGGAATCAACAAGTCACCGGCCACAAAAGGAATCCATTTGTAATCCGCCACAAAAGGAATATATGTGTAATTCGTGACAAAAGAAATCAGTTTGTAACCGGCCACAAAATGAATATCTTTGTAATCCGCCGCAAAAAGAACACATATATATATATATATAAAATTCGTGACACAAGAAATCAATGTGTAACCGGCCACATGAGGAATCCCTTTGTATTCCACCACCGAAGGAACCCCTTTCTGGAAATCCCCCACAGGGGAATTAATGTATAATTCGTTACAAAAGGAATACATTTGTAATCCTCTACAACAAGGAATCGTATTGTAATCCACCACACGAGGAAATCATTTGAAAACTTGTTGCAAAAGGGATCCGTCGATACGGAGCCAAAAGGAAGCCCATAGAGATATGAAGGGAATCGAAGAGGGAGCCAAAATAACCCAAGAGGAGCCTGCTAAAGGTTATCCATGCGTTGAGGGCACCCCTGTTTGGGATGCCTTATCAACATCGCACCGCACTGTTTGGCGGTACTTGTGTTTGGGATGCCCTCAAATATCGTTGCTTCGAGGACATCCCTTTTTAGGGTGCCCCTTATCAACAACACACCGCACTGTTTGACGGCACCCATGTTTGGGACGCCCCAAACGGGGAAGCGTTGAGGACATCCTTTTTCGGGATGCCTTTCGTCAAGAACACGCAACATTGTGTGACGACGCTCCAGTTTAGAACCCATTCAAACATCACTGCTTTGAGGACATCTCTGTTTGGAGTGCCCCCTATCAACTCTATCCCGCCGGATGATTTTTGGATATTTTTCAGGGCCGGAGAAAACACTAAAACACATGACACGAAGGAGACTCCACGGGTACATTAGACATATATCGTGAGTTCAGCGTCCTTCGGCACCCAGGAGGAGCACCAGAAGGAGCAGGAGGTGGAGCAGGAGGATCAGGAGGATGAGGAGGAGGAGAAGGAGGAGGGGGAGGAAGAGGAGGAGGAGGATGGGAGAAAAAGGAAGCGGCGGAGGAGGAGGTGACACAGCGACTCCCGAGTGCCCTGGGGAGATCCCTTCCCATCTCCCTCCCGAATCCCTGTTTCCCCTCCTCCCTTCCATTATCCCTCGCCCTCCCTTCTCACTCATCCTCCTCCCTTCCTCCTCCGCATTGCATTCCATTGCATGGCAATCGCGTTGAATTGCAATCGCATTGCATTGCAATCGCATTGCGTTCCAATGAGGGAGGAAGAAAGGAAGGAATATGGGAAGAGGATGGGAGGGTGTAGCGGGCAAAGGCTTTTAGGCTCACAGCCCCGCTAAAACGCCACTGTTTGAAGCCATGGGCACCCCAGACAAGGACACCGAGCAGTACAAGAGAAAGCTGGCAAACAACCGAGCCTACAAAGCCAAACAACGGCTTCAATCTTTCCTACAGACACCACTGGTGAAAACGCTGGTGGCGACCTTCCGCAAAGCGACGGAGCAGCACAATGCGACAAAAAAAAACGCCCTCAAGACCATGCTGTGCGAAAAAACACACGACAACCCATCATCCAATTGGTGCCACGCAGAAGCGACGCCATTCGAGAACGCAACATAACACATGAGTGTTACATTGTGTTTCCAAGTTGCGCCGCTTCTGCGTGGACTGCATCGCGCCTCTCTTTCGTAGCGTGTCCACAGGACGCGCTCCAACAAGCACATGTGGAACGCCCAGGAAGCGAAGAACGAGGCGAAGACTTGGAAGAGAGAGACGCAAACGGCTTGGGCAGAGACCAAGACGCTGAAGCTGGCCCACCTGCAGGGCTGCCATGAAGAGCCCTCGCTCGTTACACCGACTCACCCACGGCAACACACAACACAAACAAACAAAGAACGCCCCTGCCATCCCCCGAGGAGAAGCGGCGGCGCGAGGAAGCGGAGGCGAAGACGGCCGCGGCGAAGAAGGCGCCGGCGAAGGCAAAGAAGGACCTGCGCCAGAACTGGGCGCGCAGCGAGGCCGTTGGCATACTGTTCACCAGTGCCACTTCAGACCACGGGCGGCGGATCTCAGTGGCGACTGCTGGGTGCGACTCGCGTCTCGCCCATCACAGCGCCGCCGTTGACCGCTTGCCCTTGGCCAGCAACGGCGACAGTGGGAACCGGCCTGCCCCTAGAAGGTGACCAAGAACAACATGCGTTGATCGTGTGCAAAATTGCCGCTGTGAGCAAGATCTTCGACGCCTACGCACGCGCTGCATTCCCTGGCATGAACGCGCGGGAGCATGAGGTCTTGCTTTCTTTTTACCAGAGCCAACTTGCCTGCGACGTATGTGTTAAGCCAAAGCTTCGCATCAAGGTAACAGCTAACCCCCGCGCCGTCGAAGCTGAATTGCCGCCGAGCGCAGAGCGCTTGCGCAAGCGCTGAACATGCGTTCAAATAATAAAACACTTCGGATGACACGTCCGCATTTGCAAAGATCGCGCCTTCTCTCACATCGCCATCATTGCAACGTCGTCATCGCCGTTGCCGCATCGATTACTTCGATGCACGGACCGTTTTCCGTCAATTACGAAGTCGGCGGGGCTTTTGAGAACGTACGTTATGACACTACGAAAACACAAATGTACACCCGCACGGATTTGTCAACTCCCCCCCCCCCCCCCCCCCCCCCCCCCCCCCCCCCCCCCACCACTTGAACCTCGACGCCCGCGGGCGTCGTTTGGTGAGGGTGGGCGGAGCAGGAGCGGCGAGCTCGATGTCGCTGGGCCGATCGGGGGCGAAAGCCCAACGCAGTGAAACACATAGCCCAACATCAACGCAGATGAATACACGACGCAGCAGCGGGAGCGTCCATGGCGCCAGCGCGGGTTGCCCCGGTCGAGAAAACCCGCATCGGCGTCAGGCGACATGCGAGATTGCCGAACTAACGGCCGAGTTCGAAACGCACCCACAAAGACAAACTTAGTTTGATGAGTACTGCACGCTGCGCGAATCTGTCGAACCCCCCCACGCACTGGACGCTTCCACGCTTTGCGCGTGGAGCCCATTTGGCTCTCGACGCTGTTGCGGCTGACGAATTTCGGATTCGCCACGGCAGCCCACAGGGGCACGCGTTGCATCACGCGCATCTGCTGCCTCGCCTGCCAAATGAGCCGCCCAACAGTTGCTGCGGCCGCGCGTAGGCGCTGGCGCGCAGTGCCGAAGTCCTCGCGCACTTCATTTACCTCAGATACTTCCGTGGCCGAAACAAACGTGAGAGATGCATCCAGGATGTCGTAAAATTTTCACCAGCCCAGATGCCACGCGCATTGCATCATTGTTGAAAGCTGTGCCCCTGTTGAAGAATGTGCGCGCGAGCTCTCCAAACATGGGCGATGCGTGCTTGGTCATGGCGGCTTTGATCGCAGCCCCATGTAGATCGGCCCATCCATCGTTGCACGCGTTTGCCATTGTTATCGTTGGCAGGCGAACAGTTCCGGGCCGCGACGAGTAGCCTTTTTTCATCTTCGCGCTTACGATTGCCAGTCTTCTGGGTCGTTTCGGTCCAAGGCGCGGGTCTCGGATGAGGGTCGCCGCGATGCTGCCGCGCACTGTTGATGACACCCTTTTGCAATCCGTCGCATGCATCGCGTCCAATGCGAAAAAGTAGCGCCAGAAAAATGTCGAGGACACCAGCCGATGCAAAGGCGGTTGATACAAGCAGCGCAGGCCCCTGCATCACTGATAGTCGCGCTACGCCACGCAGCCCCCTTGCGCAAGTTTGTGAATGGTCGACCTGGAAAGCGCGAAGGGGGGTGGGGTGGGGGGGGGGGGGGGTCGAGAGACCCCTCCCCCCCACCCCTTCCTTCCTTCAAGGGGGTGTGGGGTGGGGGGGGGGGGTGGGTCCGAAGTTCCCCCCCCTTCCCCCTCCTCACCTGAAAGGGGAGGGGGGGGGGGGGGGGGGGGGGCCCGAACCCCCCCGCCCTCCCTCCCTCCTTGAAGGGGGGGGGTCCGGACCCCCCATCCCCTCCCGCCCGTTGGCGCTGGAAAGGGGGGGGGGTTCGACCCCCCCGTAGGGAGTGCGGAGTTGGGAGTAGGGAGTGGTGAGTAGTGAGTAGTGAGTCAGTGCGTAGTGAGTAGTGAGTATTGGGTAGTGAGTAGTAGTGAGTAGTGAGTATGAGTAGTGGGTAGTGAGTGGCGAGTAGGGAGTAGGGAGTAGGGAGTGGAGAGTAGTGAGTAGTGAATAGTGAGTAATTCGTGTGTGCTGATAAGTGAGTAGTGAGTGGCGAGTAGTGAGTTGTGAGTAGTGAGTAGCGAGTAGCGAGTAGTGAGTACTGAGTAGGGAGTAGGGAGTAATGAGTACTGGGTGGTGAGTAGTGGGTAGTGAGTAATGGGTGGCGCGTAGTGATTAGTGAGTAGTGAGTTGTGGGTGGTGCGTAGTGCGTAGTGAGTAGTGAGTAGTGAGTAATGAGTAGTGAGTAGTGAGTAGCGAGTAGTGAATAGTGAGTAGTGAATAGTGAGTAGTGAGTACTGAGTAGTACGTAGTGCGTAGTTCGTAGTGAGTAGTGAGTAGTGAGTAATGATGAATAGTAAATAGAAAGTAGTGGGTGGTGGCAGTGGGTAGTTGGTAGTGAGTAGCGAGTAGTGAGTAGTGAGTAGTGAGTAGAGTGTAGTCAGTAGTGAGTAGTGGGTAGTGATTAGTGAGTAACGAGTAGGCAGTAGCGAGTAGTGAGTAGTGAGTAGTGAGTGCTGAGTAGGGAGTAGGGAGTAGTGAGCAGTGAGTAGTAAGAAGTGGGCAGCGAATAGTGGGTAGCGAGTAGCGATTGGTGAGTAGTGGGTAGTGACTAGTGATTAGTGACTAGTGAGTTGTGACTAGTGACTAGAGACTGTGTAGTGACTAGTGAGTAGGGAGTGGTAAGTAGTGAGTAGTGAATAGTGAGTAGCGGGGAGTATGTAGTGAGTATTGAGTAGCGAGTATGGGAGTAGCGAGTACTGAGTACTGTGTAGCCAGTATTGTGTAGGGCGCAGGGAGTAGCGAGTAGCGAGTAGTGGGTAGTGAGTAGTGATTTGTGGGCAATGAGTAGTTAGTAGTGAGTAGTGAGTAGTGGATAGTGGGTAGTGGGTAATGAGTAATGATTATTGAGTAGTGAATAGGGAGTAGTGAGTAGTGCTTAGTGAGTAGTGAGTATTGAGTAGTGGGTAGTGAGGAGTGAGGTAGTGACTAGGGAGGGGAGTAGTGAGTAGCGAGTAGTGGTTGGTGGGTAGTGATCGGCGGCGGGCGCGGCGGGCGGGACTTCCGAGGCTTCTGAGAAGTTTCTGGACTTCTTAGAGGGCTTCTGAGAAGTTCTGTCTGTGTTCGAAATAGGCCAAGGAAACGTCTCAGAAGCCCCCCGGACATCTAAGAAGTCCCGCGGCCTTCTGAGAAGGCCTTCTCCTTCTCATTTCCCCCCTGGGCTCGTCGCCTAAGTGAGTAGTGGATATTGAGTAGTGAGTCGTGAGTAGCGAATAGCGAGTAGTGAGTAGGGGGAAGTGAGTAGGGGGCTGGGGTTAGTGGTTAGGGGGTAGGGGGCCCCTCGTGACTCCCTTTGGGGCTGGGGCTAGTGGTTAGGATTCGGATTCGGGGTTTGGGTTCGGGTGAGGACTAGGGGTAGGGGTGGCGGGGGTCGGGTTCCGGCGTCAGGGGGCGGCGTGGCGAAAAGGGGGGAGGGGGGGGGGGTTCGGACCCCCCCCCCTTTTGAAAGGGGGGGGGGGGGGGTCCCCGACGACGGGATCGGGAAAGGGGGGGGGAGGGGGGGGGGTCCCCGACGACGGATCGGGGAAGGGGGGGAGGGGGGGGGGGGTGCCCGACGACGGATCGGGGAAGGGGGGGGGGGGGTCCTAACCCCCCCCCCCCTTGGGGAGATCCAGCGGCGCACCCTCGTCGACCTGCTCTGTCTGCCAGACATTCGGAGCAGTTCCCGCCATCCGAATTACAGTGCATAAGGCCGAACCCCTCGCATCGCTGTTGTTCATCCGATTTGGCAAGTAATAAAATGAACCTCCACTTGCCGCCACAACCGTCAGGCATGTCGCGACCTCGGAACAAACCCATCAAACCATCAACCATAATTTCCCAGAGCCCGTCGGTGTCGGGCGCCTCTGCTCTCGCGCAGTCAACATACGTAGCGATTGTAAAATGAGTTGTTTTCTCCGGACCCGAACCCACGAGAGAAGAAATCGACATTGAAATTGCACTCATGTTCTTCGACATTGGGCCTGCGTCCTCGTGGATTGCCAGTGGTATCACATCAGAAAAGTCATCTTCGACCACGTGCCGCAAGAGGGCCTGGTTGTCGAGAGCTCGGCTGGCCGCGGGCCGACTCTTGAATTGCCTCCGGAATGAAGCGAGCTTCCCGGAATCGGCACCCATATGTTTTTGGAAACTCTCGTGGGTAATGTCTATGCGTGCGCATCAAATACGAAGAAGGCAGTATCACATGGCATGGCGTCGACTTGTTGGGCGACGCCATCCCATCAATGAACTTGATCAAATCAATGGTGTTTGTTTGATTGTCCAAGAGCGCTATCAGGTCTTGGTTGGCATGTTCGCCTCCCCGCGAACCTGCGAGTCGTTTTAGCATGGGGTGCACCAGGCCGTCGGCAACTGAGTCTCTGGAAGCGTTGACCACGACAGCGGCCGACATCTCGCCGTCGCCCCAGGACCTCAGGAGCCTTCCGGCCAGGCGACTGATTGTCCACTCGGCGTCGCCCGCGGCAATTCCGTTCTCTTCTATGTCGCGCGCTTGCCTCCAGCCACCTCGACGCCTGGTGCGCTCCTGCAGAGGCATCCACAGACGGCTCAGCATCGTGGGCCAAGCAAGCAAATGGAATATCCCTATGGCTTTCGTTTGCAATCGAAGCTAAATGCGCGCATGACATGTACCTTGAGCCAGAAAAAGGGCCTGCAGAGGAGGGATAGGAAAATGATGGGAGGAGGGGGAACTCACTCCAGGAACTCAAAAGGAATACACCTCGAAACGAGCTGTACGCGAAAAGTCCGGCATATGGATCGGAGAGGTTTTACGGCCAGTGCCGCGGACCCTGAACGACGACGACGACGACGACGACGATGACGGCGACGACGGCGACGGCGACGGCGACGGCGACGGCGACGACGACGGCGACGGCGACGGCGACGGCGACGGCGACGGCGACGGCGACGACGACGACGACGATGACGACGTCGACGTCGACGACGGCGACGGCGACGGCGACGGCGACGGCGACGACGACGACGACGACGAGCTGCTCACGCAAAGTCCGGCAAATGGATTTCGCACTGCGTCCCGACATGCGGGCACAAGAGAAGTACGAACTTGGACCGAGTTCACAGAAATCCGGTGTGCTTGGTCTAGCCTGTCTGCCTGGCCTGGCTGGTCTACCTAGGCTGCCTGGTCTGGCTGGTCTGCCGGGGTCACCTGGTCTGCTTGGTCTGCATTGGCTGCCCTGTCTGCCCGATCTGCTTGGTCTGTTTGGTCCGCCTGGTCTTCCTGGTCTGCCTGGTCTACCTGGTCATGGATGGGTCGCCCACGCAGGGAAAATGATCTCCGTGACCCCCCCCTCGGGATCTTTGTGGGGGGGCCAGGACGACCCCCCCCTAAGGGCCCGTATGGGGGGGTTTTGCCAAGACCAGTCGGAGGATACCGGGCGACACGCGATGGCCCAGGAGAGGATATACGGCCAGAAGAAAGATGAGAGTTACGCAGTAAATGGGACATCCCGAAGAGAGGGTGTTGATGACGACGACGCTGGTGACGACCACAACGTTAGCGACGACGATGTTGGCTGGTGCGTTGGTGCTGCGGATCCCAGGCCCCCGATGCCTGGAATGAGTGTTCCCGCTGGGCCCGAACTCGGGCGAGTGGCACCTGAAGAGATTAAATCTCGCGAACCGTTGCACCCCTCGCCCCGAGTGATGCACCTCCTCCTCCTCCTCCTCTTCGTCCTCCTCCTCCTCCTCCTCCTCCTCCTCCTCCTCCTCCTTCCCCCCTCCTCCTTCCCCCTGCTCCTCACCTTCCCCACCTCCCCCCCCCCCTCCTCCTCCCTCCTCCTCCTCCTCCTCCTCCTCCTCCTCGTCTTCATCTTCGCCCCACCTCCTGCTCCTCGCTCCTCGTCCTCCTCCTCCTCTCTCCTGCTCCTGCTGCTGCTGCTCCTCCTCCTCCTCCTCCTCCCTCCTCCTCCTCATCTCCCCTCCTCCTCCTCCTCCCTCCTCCTCTCCCTCCTCCTCCTCCTCCTCCCTCCTCCTCCCACTCACCCTCCTCCTCCTCCTCGTCCTCCTCCTCCTCCTCCTCCTCCTCTCCTCCTCCTCTCCTCCTCCTCCTCCTCCCCTCACCTCCTCTCCTCCTCCTCCTCGTCCTCCTCCTCCTCCTCCTTCTCCTCCTCCCTTTCCTCCTCCTCCTCCTCCTCCTCCTCCTCCTCCTCCCTTCTCCTCCTCGTCTTCATCTTCGCCCCACTCCTCGTCGCGCCCCCCGCCACCAGATCTGAGCTCAAATTTGAATTTAGATCCGAATTCAGATCTGATTTCAGATCTGAATTCTTACATGTGCTTATCTCTACTATGTATAGATTTGAATTCAGATCCGAATTCAGATCTGAATTCAGAAGGCGGTGCTTGAAGCTACGCCAGGTCGGTCTTCCCATTAGCCCGCTCCACAACTCCCGGGGGGCTCGTTCGGCAACCCATGGGGATTCCGCGTCCCTCAGCCCGTCGACGACGACGACGACGACGACGACGACGACGGCGACGGCGACGGCGACGGAGACGGCGACGGCGACGGCGACGACGACGGCGCGGCGACGGCGACGACGACGCCGACGATTCTCAAACTTGAGAAAAAGGGAAATCCTGAATTTCCCTTTTTTTTCAAGATGCTCGAGGCGACGACGACGACGACGACGACGACGACGACGACGACGACGAGCTGCTCACGCAAGGTCCGGCATATGGATTTCGCACTGCGGGCCGCGAGTGCTTCCCGGGCTTCCCCCCAAGACGGCCAGGGAGGGCCCCAGGGCACCGCCCAGTTTTCAACTGAGGGCCCCAGGGCGCCGCCGAGTTTTCAACTTAATTTGCCCCGGGGCGGATTCTGCTTGGGAGAAATCAGCACTTCTTGGTCGCCCCCATAATTTCGAAAAATGCCTATCCCGTTTGTTCGGCACTTTTTGAATTGGGGGGGCCGGGCTGGATATTATATGTTTTTCCAAGCAGAAATCGTCCCCCGCGGATTCATCTTGAAAACTGGACGGGCGGTTCCTGCACATGGCTTCGATCCGTGGGCCCATTTTGGCTCCAAGCCTCCGGGCCCACTCCCCACGGGAGCCCCACGGGAGCCCCACGCGAGCCCCACGCGACCCCCCCGTACGACTCCCTTGCGAGCCCCAGGCGACACCCCCGGGCGAGCCCCACGCTAGCCCGACGCGAGCCCCTTCCCCCTCCCAACACCCCCTCCTCTCCTCTCCATCCACATCCCTCGGATCGCTAGCGCACCTCTGCAGCGTGCTACTGGTGAGCCCACTGTGCTTGAGTTGCGTGGGCAGCGTTGCGGGCCAAGCACATCCGTGGCCCGCGGGCCTTGGCGAGACCACTCGGCTCGCTGCGATGCCCGATCACACCTTGAACCACGACTTGAGTGCGTCGTTGAGGCGCTTGCACTCTTTAATCTCTCCCTGGATCTTCGTGGTCAGGGCGGCTGCGTTGGAAAAATCGTCGTCGGTGAGCGCGTCGCTCGGGTGCATGGCCTTGACCTCCATCTTCATCAGCTCAGCGTCAGTGATTTTGCCATCTGCGAGGGCACCCGTGAGGTCCATCTCGACCTTGCAGCCTTTCGTATTCGGGTGGTCCCCGCTGATGGCGAGGAACCCCGTTACCTCTCGCGCGATGCGGTCCCAAGAGTTGTGCGCTTTCTTGATGTGTTGGAGGGCCTCCTTCTCTTTCTTGACCTGGGCCTCGCTCTTCCCTGGGGAAGACGAAGACACGTCCGGTGCGCAATGGGCCGAGCCGCCCAAGACAGCCTTGGACAGGTCCTTGTTGGCCCAGGCAGCCTCGAACTGCTCCGAGGCTTCCTCCAGCTTCGCATCTTCGAACTTGCTCTCGGACTCGTCCTCCTTGGGGTAGTTCATCCTCTCCGTCTCCATCTCGACGACACGGCGCACCTGCTGGTTGTGAGGCCACTTGATGCCGCAGTCATCAGGTAGGCCGGTGTGCCTGCGGCATTCGATCGTGCCTGCACGGACCATCGCCATCAGCACAGATTCGCCCTCTTTGTCTGCAGCCTCCTTCCACGGAGTCCACTTCTTCCCCGCCTCCCTCCTGAATCGTGCGTTTCTAGACCCGCCTCTCCGATGCGGGCAGGGCCAATATCATCTCCACGAATCTGTCGAAACCATCTGGGTCCTGGAACTCCTTGGACTTAACGGCAGCACATTGGTTCTGGTACTCGTCGCCAGCGTTGCGCAAGTGATAGTTGAACTTGTTGTAGCGCTTCTTGTCCTCAGAGAAAGGCTCCCTCAGCGTCGGCTCATTCGCACCCAATCCTGCCTGGCGGGCAAGGCTCTTCGGTGAAGTTGGCGGCGCCGACTTGGCGGCCGTTGGCGCGGCCCCACTTGCTCCCTCGACCTTGACAGCAGTCCTACTCAGAACCGCTGCCGCCGCTCCACGATAGAGGCACGCCTGAATGTGCGCGGGCATCTTGCTGCCTCGTACTGCCGACTTGGTCTTAACGCAGGCTCACAGGAGGCTCGAACCCGAATGGCCGTTCATGGAGTCTGACGGCGGCGGCGATGACGGTCCTATGATGATGCGGACGTTGCCTCTGCGATCGTACCTCAATGACGCGATGATGATTGAAGTTCGATAGAAGCGGTGGTAGCAACGATGACTGCGGCGACGGTGTCGCCGCCGACAATGATGATCATGGTTTTGGTTCAGATTATTGCGGTGACGATTGGAACGGCGACGGCGGCAACAATGACGACGAAGATGACGACGGTAAACGCGATGATGACGGTAAGGAAGACACAGGCTATGATAACATGTTCTATTATACAATCCGACAGTTTATTGTCAGATTCGGGCACGCAAATTGACTGAAACATCCATGTTCCAGATCTAAGGGGCCCAGAGCCCCGCGTGCCAGGCTCTTCCATCAAAATTGCCCGGAACGCAAGATCTAAGTTGGGTTGCCGTTGCATCCATCCGCGTGCAAGGCGGCATTCTGACATTCTGGCACGCGTGCAAGGCGCAGCGAACATCAACCTGTCGAGATCCTCGCCTCAACCCACTGTTTGCAAGCATCAGTGGTCAGGATGTCCTTCGACCTGATCTTGTCGGCCACCTCCTCAATGATCTTCTTCCACTGGGGCGACGCTGGCAGGGAGACGCCGCAGACGTAGCGGGCCTTCGCAGTGTTCTGCAAGATGTAGGCCCCAGGTGGCTTTCCCACTTTAGATGTGTACCGATACTCGATATCGATTGGCAGCGCGATGTTGCGATTGTCGACGCTGGCTGGCTTCTTGCCGACCCTGCCAGGCGGCTTGCTTCCCGTGTCAGGAGCCGCCGAGGGCCGCCGCATCCCCCGGGCAGTCGCTGCACCCGTCCTCATGCCAGTCATTCGGCGTTTAGGCGGTGCACCTTCATCATCACCTTGGTTCTCAGTCTCCTTGCGCTGGGCGACAGCCTTCGCGGCAGGGACTGGGACCGCGCAGACAGGACAAGTACACTTGATGCTTGTAATCTCCACATCTGACGACGACGAGAAGTCTGCAAACTTGTGACCCGTAGCCGCGTCGCTGCTTGGAGCTGGCTGCCCCTGACTGCCGGAGGCGGCCCCGCCTGCGCGCCCAAGTTGGATGCAACCCACCAGCTCGTTCAAAGATTCTGGGTTAACGCCGCTCTTGGCGTGGTCGTACACATCTCGGCACATCTTGCGCCAGATGTCACTCGCGTCCCTGGCCGACTGGTGCCTCCCCTTGGCGCACGTAACGCCGAAAATTGACCACTCCGCATCAAGAGCAATGAAAGCATCACGTAGAGAAGCGAACGTTGGAAATCCCGACGGCGCCCTCTTCAGCAAGAGCTGAAGGGGCTCCATGTATGAGACCAAGCCAACCTCGTCCACAGCCGAACCACGCACAGGATTCGCATAATCTCTCCCCGACCAATCGAAGCCAGGGCCCCGGAGTTCAACAAACTGCGCCAATCGTTCTGTAGACCTCCCGCTATAACAATAAAGTGTTGAGGGCGAGGTGGCATGCCACTAAATGCACACGTGCCCGGTATCAGAGATTTTGATCCAATGTTGCTGCGGGTGACAATGCTGTTGGTGACCGTATGGGGCGCATTTTGGCTGTAGCCTACGGGGTCTTAGATTCCTTGCTTCCGGCGCCGTTCACCTACACAAGTGAGCGAACGCTTCCACGCGTGAACATTCGTGTTTACAAGGGGAACTATAGACCCCGAGGTTGCGGACAAGGGTTGGGGTGATGCTGAGGGGACATTTCGAGACGCCTCTATAATTGAGGGCAAGAAAACGAGACACCCCTCTCATCTCAGTCATTCCCCTCCCCTCGCGGTGCAGGTTGCGGGGCGGGCAGCGAAAGGTCGCGGGGCGGGTCGCCAGCGGGTCGCCGAATGTGCCGCTGCAAGTTCGCAAAGCGGACCAGGGGCAACGACAATGACAACGAGAACAATTATCCGCGCCACTTGGTCCGCGCATCCTGGGACTGTGTAAGCCCGTTGGCCGGTCGATTGTACGCTCAACTAATTCAGCGCGCGAGCAGACGCGCATCTCCCGAACCTTTTGAGGTCAAAGCCGAGTGAGCGAGGTCGTCGACCCGCAGGGCTATTGGCACGAGAGGGCGGTCATTTAGAATCGAGATCTACGTTGAAGGACGTTTTCAATAACTGATAACTATTTGAACGCGCCCACAATTATTTGCAATACCAACCAATTTTTGCATGTCGATCAACAAATTATGAATACCTTTCAATGTCTGGATCGATTTTCAATAATTGTATTACCGTCTTACGCTATCTAAAAATTGAGGATCCAGGGCTACTGGACTTCCGCCCATCGCCCCAACCATGTTTCCAATAGGCTTGCCGACAAGGCAAAAAAGAGCCCCTCGGTAATCCCCCAGAGCCCACCCTCTTAAGTGAGCCGAACAAATCATGCTCCCGGAAAGCTTCCCGGGAACATGATTCTCGGGTTGCCGCCCTCTCCCCAAACCATGTTTATAAACGCCTGCCAGGGTAAAAAACGAGAGTCCCAAGCAGCGCTACCTGCCGCCACGCTCGGAAACGTGTCAGGCCCCGAAGCCTCCGGAGGCGCCCAACGACACCCCAACAAATCATGTTCCCAGGAAGTCTTACGGCCACTGCCGCCGACGTTGAAGGAGGACGGTCCAGAACACCCAGAAATCTTCCAAACAGGCTTCCAAGAGGGCGACGAGACAGCCCAGGGCCGCCCCCAGACGGCCCAAGAAAGCCCCAACACAAACGAAAAGGGCCGCAAGAGGCCCCCAAGAGGCCCCGAAACGAGGACATATCGTTCGAACACGCCCAAGATGGCCTCCGGACAGCCCACAAGGCTTCCAACACGGCCCAAAGGGACGCCAAAATTATTGATTGTCCTTAGGGTTTCGATTGATTTCAGACACCCAATGTCGCCCCAACAGGCCCCCACGAGGGCGCCGAGACGGCCCAGGGACGCCCTGCCGCAGGCACGAGGCGGGGTCCGGGACGGAGCCCTCGCACTGGGGAGCCAGGGGCCCTGCTGTGGCGCTGGGGGCCTTGTTAAAGTCGCCCGAAGACGGCCCTGGCGTTTCCAGACAACGAAAACGACCAATGACCGCCCGCGATCACCCCAGAATTGGCCCCTGACTGTCCAAGAGGCCTCCAAGACGCCCCAAGAGGCCTCCAAGATGGCTCCCAAGGAGCCACAGGAGGCACAACTAATTTGTTTTTCTTTGGTTCTTGATCGATTTTCGAGTTCTCGCCTATTGAGTTTCCTGACGCTCCACGACGGCCCAAGAGGCTTTAATTTCCGCTCCAAGGCATCCCTAGAGGCCTCGAAGACGGTCACAAGACAGCCCACGGGGGTCCCAAGACGGCGCCAGAGGCGCGCAAGGCGGCCCGAGAGGGCTCCAAGACGGCCCCAAGATGGAGCCAAGAGGGTTGACACGAACCGAAAATCCGAGTCTTTACCCCGAGAGGCTCTCAGGAGGCCCCGAGAAGCCCCTAACAGGCTCCAAGAGGCCCCAAGAAGCCCCCCAGGGGCCGAAGAGTATCCAAGAGGCCTCCCACGAAGGCCCCAAGAGGCAAAAATCCATGTCTTGCCATAGGTTTTTGATTGATGTTCGAGTTTTCAGCCTTTGGGCGTCCTGACGCTCCATGTCGGCCCAAAAGGCCTCCAAGACCAATCCAAGATAGCCCAAGAGGCCTCCAACAGGGCCCAAGACAGCCCGAGAGGGCACCAATACGGCCCCGAGGGGGGCTCAAGAGGGGTAAGACGTACCGAAAATCCGAGCCTTCACCCCGAGAGGCTCTCAGGAAGCCCCAGAGGCCCCCAAGTGGGACCCAAGAGGCCCTCAAGAAGCTCCCCAGAAGCCCGAAGAGGTTCCAAGAAGCATTGTTTTCCCATCGGCCTTTGATGAATTTTAGAATTCCCAGCCTTTTGGCATCCCGACGCTCCAAGACGGCCCAAGTGGCCCCCACGGTCGCTCCAAGATAGCCGAAGGGGCCTCCAAGAGGGCCCCAAGACGGCCCACTAGGTCCCCAAGACGGTGCCCGAGGCGCCCAAGACGGCCCGACAGGGCCCCGAGAGGGCCCCAAGAGAGCCCCAAGAAGGGGAACGCGAACCCAACAGCAGAGCTTTCCGCCCTAAGAGGCCCACAGAAGGCCCCAACAGTCCCAAAGTGGTCCGACGAGGCCCACGAAAGCCCCCCACCAAGCCCCAAAAGGCCCCAAGATAGCCGAGCAGTGCTCTCGATGCATCAAAGATACTTCAAGGAGGCCCCGGGAGGCTTCCGGATTGCCCCAATGTGGCCTCAAGCCGGGCATCCACGCAGCCAAGTCGGCCAATTGATTGCTTCAGAGATTGCACAACATCACTTTCCGACTGCCCGGAGAATCCTGACGATGCCCCCAAGGGACCCCGAGATGCCCCCCCGAGAAGCACCCAAGAGGTGCCTCCAACAGCCGATTGAGGAAGCACGGAGAGTCCCCCAGAAGCCCTTCAGATGCCCCCACGAAGACCCAAGAGGTTCCCAAGAGGCCCTCAGAAAGCACGACTATGTCACGCACCTGTGCTTGATAGCGCTGTCCAAGATCTTCTAGCGCTCCCCCGACCTGGGCTAGAACCTGAGCGCGCGCGAAGCGCGCGCGATGGTTCTAGTTTATATACATACATATATGTATATAAAATTAACATCTACGAAAAGGAAAGGGGAACGCGGGGGGAGTTCGCACTTGGCCAAGGGCGCCACCACGTGGGAGAAGAGCGATAGGAGGAGGGTTCGCGTGTCGGGGGTGTAGAAGCAGAGAGCCAGTGGGTCCACCCTGGGGACGAGAGCGACACCAGACGAGGAGGGGACAGACGGGGGAGGGGGAGGAGGGGGAGGAGGGGGAGGAGGAGGAGGAGGAGGAGGAGGAGGAGGAGGAGGAGGAGGAGGAGGAGGAGGAGGAGGAGGAGGCAGGCATTTGTGGGTTTGGAGTCAGGTACGGCTTCACGCTTGTCGGGGGAAGACGTGCTCACAAAATACAGTACGTCTGCAGGCCACCTGCAACGGAACGCAGCTTGGGAAAACCGGCGAAGGCATCATCATTTTTTCTCAGGGCCCGGAACGATACCAACATTATCCCAGGACCATTGCGTTGCGAGAGAAATAGCAACGATTCGGGCCACAGCCAGTCCAGAATCCCCCTACGCTGGCTATGGGGTCGGCCGCAAATGAATTTTGACTTTCGCAGTGAGCCCACCGCCTCTGGCCTCAGAAAGGCACCGATGCGATGCTGCTTCCCCCTCGAGGCCAGAGCCCGTGGCTGATGGATGGGCCAAAGGGAGGTGCCAGGGCCGATTAAACCTCAGGTAACCGCATCACGTCTTTAAGAACCCCCCCCACCCCACCCACCCTGATCCGGTGAAAGTATAACGCATCCGGCACCCTGGAAGCGTTACCTCGGCACCGGAGGAGCTTGCAGAGAGCGCTCGGGGCCAAGCTAAGCCTTGCTGAGCCCTGCTAGCTCCCGCTAAGCCCTGCTAAGCAATGATAAGCCAGGCTCGACCCCTGCTGCGCCCTGCTAAGCCCATGCCAAGCCTTGCTAGCCCCCACGGAATTTTGTTGTTTGATTTGTGCGAGGTGAAGATCTCGCTCTGCGAAAACGACCCCCTGAAAATATTAAATCTTGGTGCGGTGCTGACGATAACCCCGGGGGGGTTCTTAAAGGCTTGCCGGGGTTATTGCCCAGCGGGGCCTCTAGCTGGAATCCGCACTCGCCCCTCGTAGCAAGGAGGGGTCTGATTGACGTCTTCCGATGGTGCGCGCCGCAGGAGCTTGGTAGCAGGCGAGCTTTTTTCACGGGAAGGTATGCGAGACGATTCCGCACCCTGGCCGCAGAGACGGCGCACACGTGAGGAGGGGGTTGCGGAGGGAGAGGGAGGAAAAGGACTCCCCCGCCCCCTCCCCCCCTCCCCCTCCCTCCTGCTTCCCACCTGTTACCCTGACGCCGCCGCCTGCTTGCCTATTGCAGGTCGCGCTCCCGTCATCCTCCCGCGGTCGCGCTCCCGTCATCCTCCCGCTCCCAAAGAAATCTTGAAGCCGCCGCCTCTCCCGCAATTCCCTTCGTGCGCGGGACCCCGCAGGGTGTCGGTGGGTATCTCTTTAGCCCCCCTGGGCCCCGCGGCTCCTTCGATAGGCCCCCTTTGGCCACAGTGCGGGGGGAGGGGGAGGAGGAGAGGGAGGATAGTGACTGCCGCGTGCAGAGTTTCGGGCTCGAGGTTCCAGTTTTCGGACGTCTTCGCCGGGCCCCGCGACCTGTCACAGGCCGGGGCACGGGGTCCCCCGCGCAGTGTCGCGCCCGCGCCCCACCCCCCCAGGTGTGCCTGGCGACACCGCCAGCTGGCGTGGCTCCGACGCCGTGCCTTGCGGGGCATGCCGGCAACTCGACGCCACGTTGAGGCCTCCATGGCCAGGCCCCGCGCTCCAGGGATCCCTCTGCACCAGAGGGGCAGCGGAGGAAGGGGGGGGTGTCGGAGGGGAGAGGGCAGGGAGCAGGCGAGTGGGGAGGGGGGGGCGGGCGGGAGGTGGGTGGGAGGGAGGGGAGGGGGAAGGTGGAGGTGGGAGGGGTGGGGAGAGGGAGAGGGGGAAGGTGGTGGAGGACGAGGAGGAGGGGAGGGGGTACAGGGAGGACAGAGGAGGGAGGAGGGAATGCGCGGGAGGCGTCAGTGGTATGACTTGGAAGATGAGGATGATGCTGATGCGCTGATGCAGATGCTGATGCTGATGTTGATGATGTTGATGATGATGATGATGATGATGATGATGATGATGATGATGATGATGGTGGTGGTGATGATGATGATGATGATGATGATGACGATGGTGACGATCACGATCACGATCACGATCACGATCACGATCACGATGACTCTGATGGTGATGATGATGATGATGATGGTGATGGTGATGGTGATGGTGATGATGATGATGATGGTGTCGATGGTGATGGTGATGATGATGATGATTATGATGATGACAATCACGACGATGATGATGTCACCGATGACGATGATGATGACACCAATGACGAGGACGATGGTGATGATGGTGATGATAATTGTGATGGTGATGATGATGGTGATGATGATGATGCTGCTGATGGGTGTGGGGATGGTGGTGCTGACGACGTCGATATGCGGATGCTGATGATGACGATGGCGGTGACGATGCTGACGACGATGATGATGCTGATGGTGGCGGTGATGGTGATAGTGGTGATGTTGATGATACTGATGTTGATCATGCTGATGATGATGGGGATTGGGGTGCTGATGCTGATGCGTATGATGATGCGGGTGACGATGATGGTGATGTTGATGATGATGTTGATGGTGATGATGAATCGGATGACGGTGATGGTAATGTTGATTACTATGCATTATTTATCGTAGTCGCATCCGTCGTAGTAGTATTTGTGTGAAGATGATGTTGATGCTGAGAACGTGCGTGATGGCGATGCTGATGCTGATGATGATGAGGAGGATGATTAGGATGATGCTGATGATGATGGTGATACTGCTGATGGTGGTAGTGACGATGATGAGATGATGATAAAACATGTGATGTAGATGGTGATGATGAAGATGATGATGCTGTTCATCATGATGAGTGAGGATGGTGATGGTGCTGATGATGATGGGGATGATGGTGACTGCGTTGATGATGATGGTGATGATGATGCTGCTGGTGGTGATGATGCTGTTGATCACGATGCATAACGATGATGCTGATGATGATGATGATGACGGTGATGGTGGTGGTGGTGATGATGACTGTTGTGGTGGTGATGTTGATTGTTCTGGTAATGGTTATTCTGAGTGTGATGGTGAGGTTGATGATGATTTGGATGATAAGGATGGCGATGTTGATGGTAATGATGATGATGATGATGATGATGATGATGATGATGATGTTGATGATGATGATGATGATGTTGATGATGTTGATGCTGATGCTGATGCTGATGCTGATGATGATGATGATGATGATGATGATGATGATGATGCTGATGATGATGATGATGATGATGATGATGATGGAGAGGCCAAGCGGTGGAGTGCGTGGAAGGAGGGGAGGTGCGGGCCAGAATTATGGAACCCGGGGGAAGGGGGAGGAGGGAAGACGAAGGGAGACGGACAAAAGTGAACGTGATTTTGAATTCCGTGGGGGGCATGGGAGGTTGCACGGAGGCTTTGGGGGATCCTGAATTTTGTTGGCCCCAATGCAATCGGACGGCTTATGTACTGGGGGGTCACTTTTGTCTGCTTCCCTATCCTCGGCAGTTCTCTCTCCCTCCTCTTCCTCCAGCTCTGGGCGCAGGGTGGACCCAGCTCGATGGATGCCGCGCTGTTACAGATGAAAGAAGAACAGGGGGAGGAGTAAAACGGCGAAGACCACGGCTAATTTCACGAACACGATGACGAGGACGATGAGGACGAGGAGAATGGGAAACGCCACGGGGGAAGAGGATGATGATGATGATGAGGAGGAGGAGGAGGAGGAGGAGGAGGAGCGATGAGGGCTAACACAGAGGATTGGAAAGATGACGTCGAGGGGAAGGGAGGAAGGGGAAAAGGAGGAGGAGCAGGAGGAGGAGGAAGGGAGGCGGAGGGAGGAGGCAGTGCGTGCGTTCCGCGCCGGATTGGTCCAGCCATCCACCAAGAGGGTATTTTGTTTCTCGTTTGGGTGAGTAAGCGACAGGTGCCGCCCTTCCTCTCCTCCTCGCGTCCCCGCTCCAGATTCGGTGTGTGTGGGCGCATGCTTGTCAGGATGGGGTTTGATGCTGTTTCTTCGGCCACTTCCTCAGACCTCCAGAAATCGATGATCCTTAGGACGCGTGTTTGTCCAAGCAGGTCTTTGCCCCGTTCAGCTCCGCCGACAGCGCGCTGCTTGCGTCGGTCGGCCCTCGTTACGCAGCCTGCGTCGTACTGAAGGGCCTCCATGGACAAGCAAACGTTGGCGCCAACGCACGTTCTGAGGATCATCCAATCAATCCCCCTGTCCCCTCTGATGCGTTCCCGTCCCAACCCCTTTTCCTGCTATTTCCATCCGTTGGGAACCCCTCTTTGCTCCCAACCTTCCTCCTTGCCCCGACGCGCTTGAGCCCCTTGCGTGCGCCACTTTTTCGTTTGTCGGCTCCGTGATATTCGGAGATTTGCTCTGCGCATGTAGAGAATGGAGTGAGCACGGGCGCCAGAGCAAGCAAAGCGCGGCCAGGCGGCGCCTCGATGGCGCTACCGACTCCCTGCGGCGGCTTGCGAACACATTGTTCGCAATGATGAACAAGAGCATCGCGAGCCACCAGATCAACAGACACATCGTAGGTCGCCAGTCCAGGTTTGTCACTGCGGCGAGGTAGATGTGGCCCGGGTGTGGTTTATACCGCTTAGATGACGAGGCCAAGAGTGCGGATGAACGCCACAGCAAAGGCATCGAGGCGTCGAGTTGGCCGATCCCGCTGGCGCATGTCATGGTCTCTGGACCCCGATGATAATTACCCGGACAGGACATGTGCGTTCATGTGGTGAATAGTTTAACGTTGCGAGCGGGCATGACCAAGAACAGTCGGAGGCGAAATTCGGCGACACCCACGCTTTGCGGATGCTGGATCGCACGATCTGTACCCGGGATGCGGGGAACATCGCGTTGCCACTCGCGGGGCCCAGCACCGCATTAATCGTATCATCGTCGAGAGCGCGGTCTGCCGTTACAGGCAAGCCCCTCCTCCAATCGGATGAAGGGGGGGAGTTGAGAACCCCCATCCAGACAAGGGGGCGGCAGTTTCCATGACAGCTGGATCCAGCCCTAGGAGGATTCTGGTATAACTGCATCTAGCACATGTTGGATTTAGCATTTGCAGGAGTTTATTGGGTCTGGGTCGAGCCCTAGAAAAGGCTGCGTTAAGACTGGATCGAGCCCACATGGGATTGTACGAAGGCTGCATCAGGATTATCGTAGAATCCTGTCGGAGTTGGATCGAGCACCGGTTGGATCCTCTTTGAGCTGGGCCCAGCCCTGGATCCAACCCTAGGAGCAATAATTAAGGCTGGATCGAGCTTCTGTTGGAGCCCATTAGACATGGATCCAGCCCTACTTGGTTTCTTTTAGAGCTGGACGTATGCCTTCTGGGTTTCTTTTAGAGCTTGATCCAGCCCTAGTTGGAGTTCATTAAAGTTGGATCTAGCACTATTCAGCCCAATTGGTAGGATTCGATTGGAACCGGCTCGAACAGCTCCCCCCGGTTCGAACCGAGTGGGCATTGAAGTTCCCCCCCGCCCTCCCCCCCTGGTCCCCAGGGAAGGCCCCCCCTGGTTCCCAGGGAAGACGCATGGGGATTTGCGCCGGCCAAACGACGGTTGATTTCGGTTTTTTTCCATCATCGGGCGCGTTCCTAGTAGAGGCGCGAACGTGTCCGCGCGGGCGACGGAAGAGCAGGATGGCGGCGAGGAGCATGAGATCGCTTTCTACGGGAGGTCAGACATCGGTCAAGGCCAGAGCTGACGAGCAGCGCGGTTTCTTTGATGCGCTCTGGCTGACGAGGGGGCGGTGCGAAGAGCAGACGAAGGAAATCTCGACGCGCAGCTATTGCCAGCAACTGGGCAATTAGCACGGCGACCCCCTGCGCCCGGAGGTGGCGTCGAACAGCGCGCCAGCGCGGACGCGCGGGGGCAGCGGCGGGAGCGCGCCAGGTTTCGACGCCCACGGCCTCGAGAACATGAGAGAGCTGAAGTACCCTGACACATGCTGTTCGAAACGATCGGCGGGGGGGCCAGCCCTGGTTGACCTCCGCCCCCCCCCTTGGCAGCGTGCCCTGGCGGCGGGATTTGGCATTTGCTGCGGCGATGTTTGCGCCGGCGGGCGTCTGCGCGGTCTCGTCGGCCCTTGGCCAGCCGAGCTCCGCAGACGCAGCGCGCAGCATCCCAGAGGCGTCCAAAGCCGTTCGAGGAGGGGGCCGCCACGACGCACACCCGCCACAACATGCCGCGGACAGCTACTGACAACCCCCACCCTTCCGGCGAAACGATGACGCGCAATGCGCTCGGAGGCGTTGCCCTGGCACCCTAGCACTTCGGGCGCAGGCGGATGGCCATCTTCGGCACCCGAGGCCCAAGCGTTCGCATCGCCGGTCCTTACTGTAGATGTCGCGGGGGGAATCATTATTTAGTTGTTGCGGCGTGGCGCCGCGCCATGGATATCGCTCCGCGAAATTCGCCCCCGCGGATCACCCGCGCGCGTTTCGATGCTTACGGTGGCGCAGGGGGGGGGGGTCTCGATGGCCCCCCCGGGGTCAATGGCGCGGTCAGCATGCGAGCCGAACTTCGAGCGGACGCAACCACCCGCATGCGTAAGACGAAACGCACGACGGGATTGCCAGTAACGTCATGGCAACCATCATAACGGACGCGTTTGGGCGCTGCCAAAACCGGTCGCGGTCTTGGACGCCGCAAAAACACGGATGCCGAAGAGCCGACATTGGGGGCGAAGCTTTCGCGCCCAGCAGTGCCCGGTCCCACTTTTTCGGGCGCGCAGCGGTGGCGCTCGGCATTCAACGGTTGCGTCTCGCCCGACGCGCGGCCTGCTGCCTGCCGTCGCCTGCGCGGGCAGCAGGCAACGCGGGTTCATCGGCGCGGCGGCCGTCGCGGCGAAGGGCGCCCCAGCGGGCGAACCCTGTTCCTGCAAGGGTCACCCCCTGCGCCCGATTCGCATGCCGGCACGCCCCGGCGCCAGCTCGGCCGCGACGGGTCTTTTCCGAGGCCGCCAACGTGCAAGTTTCTGCGATGGCGCGCGTGCGAGGGCGCCCAGAAGTCGGAACTGCGGCACGCGGCGCGTTCTCTCGCGCGCGGAGCGGCCAGAGCATGCCCCGTCGACGTCGAGGGCCCCCCCCTGACTGGGCTGAGAGATTCAGTGCTGGGAAGATCAAGCGTTCCGTTTCGGCAACGGCGCACTTTTGAGAGGAAAGCAAAAGGAGGACAAAAGAAGAGTTGATACGGATATTTTAAACAAAAAATGAGATGGGTCACGCCCGCCAGTGGGCAGGTTGATCCGGCATTCGCACATGCGTTGGCCATTGTGCTTTCCTGGCAAGCAGTGACAAGCAATTGCTTTCTGTTTCTTCAGCCGCCCCCCCCCCCCCCCCCCCCCATTTGAGTCTTCACTCGTGGAGCGCATCTGCGTCCCGGGAATTTGGGGCGGCGCAAATGCCCCTCTATCTAATGTAGTTGTTTGATATCGCCCAGCGCCTTGCCCGCGCCGGTAACTTGCGACGAGCAGCGCGCCGGCGTCGGAGACGGCGGACGTCGCCAGGGCCGACCTCTAGCGCCGGGGCGGTAGCGGGACATCCAGGAGCCCGGGCCGCTGCCCGGGAGATGGGCCACAGAGCGGAGCGGGGCGAATATCGCTGTCGTCGGCCAACAGGGCGCCGCGACCGCGACGACTTCGCAAACGAACGGCAGCGGGGGGATCTCGTTCATTAGTTATCCAGCTGACAATGGCCAGTCCAAGCACTGTGCCAGCCCAGCGTCTTTGGCGGCGGCGGCTCGGCGGGGGCGCGGGGGGCCGTCGCGCGCGACTCCGCGCGCCCCCGACCTCAGGAACGCCGTTGCGACGAGAATGCGGGAATACGGGGGCCACGGCGACGAGGAAAATCGGCGCACCGGAACCCGACACCAACACCAAGATCCCATTGGAAAAGAAAAAATCATAGCCTCCGTTGACTGCCGTCGCCCGTGTCTTCGGGCTCGCGTGTCCCGCGTTGATGAATGCCAGCTCTGAGCGCGTGGGAACAAGGCGGGCCGTTTCTATTTCCCCAGGTGGGCGTTCGGATTTCCATTGGCCGCGCGAGGGCCGTGGGCCGTGCGAACCCAGCCGTGCGAACCCACAAAGGTTTCTTGGGCCGCACGTGCGACGCAGCGCGCATGGGCCAAGTGCGCCGCGCTGGCCTAGCGAGCCGCGCGGGCCCCATGGGCTCCATGACTCGTCAGGGCCACATCGGGTTTCTGGGCCTGGCGCGTCCCGCGCACTTTGGAAACCCCATGGGGCCTGGAAGCCCCATGGGGCCTAGGGGCGCCATGAGCCCCATGGGGCGCTTTTCTATCATGCAAGCCCCATGGCCTGCAAGTTCGGAGAGCAATGCCAACCATCTCAAGCTTTCCAGGCTCCTTTGGATCGCTCAACCCCCACAGGGAAACCGCTGCCAACTTTTCCAGTGGCGTCTTGGTGCTGGTGCCGGCTTTTCGTTCACTGCAACATCAAAAAGCCGACACCAGCACCAGGGCCTCCTCTGGATCGGCGGCCCCGTGGGCGAGCTGAACCCCTCGACGATGTCGGAAGTTTGCCAGGGGCTGCCGGCCCAGGTCAAGAGTAAACCACACTCTTTGGCCCCAAACGCGCAGGGTGGCCGCCGCCCCCACTCGCGGGGAGCAGGCGGTTCGGAATCGTCGGGTGCTGGCTTCGGGCAAATCGAGGGTCAGGGATGCGACGCGGGCGGACAGAGGGCGGGTGTGGGAGGGGGGGGGGGGCGTGTGAGGGGGGCGAGCGGGCGGGGGGAAGCGTGGGGGAGGGCGGCGGTGGGGGGAGTGAGGCTTCGGTCATGGAGGATGCCGCATTCTTCCCTCTTTTCTCCCTCCTCTCCCGAGAGCGCCCGCCAGTTTCGCTTCTCGCTTGCACTTTTTGTTTCCTGTCCTCCTTCCTACCTGCTTCGCGGCAACTCCTTTCCCCCGCCCTCCCTGGCTGTTTTGCGTTTCCTCAGGCCAGGGCGGGGCCACCCTGGTCCAAAGCGCAATTCAAAATTTCGCGGAACAAATACTTTTTTGGTGCCGGTGTCGGTTTTTTGTTCTCCCAGAAAAGGAGAGCGACGACGGGAAGGAGCTGGAGGATTGGAGGAGTAGAAGGCGTAGGAAATCCGTCACATGCGACACCTTTCGTTTTTATTATTTGACGAACTCCCACGTAGCCAATCTAGGCCGTTCTGGGGCTGCCTCGGCCTTCTGCGGGGCAGTCATGGGGGCCCTGCGGGGGCGATGTTGGGACCTCTGGGGGTGCCCTTGGGGCTTTTTTAAAAGCGGCTGTTGGCCGTGCGGAAGGGGCGTTTGGGAGCCGTCTTCTCGCCGTTGCGGACCGCTTGAGGGTTTTCTGGGGCCGTCTTGGACCCCCGGCCCTTCTTGGGCAGTTTTGATGTTCCTTGGGGCGCATGTGGGGCGATCGCGGGGCGATCTCAGGCCATTGGGGGAACCTCTTGGGGGTCTCGCGGGCCGTGTTGGGGCCATTTGATGGATTCGTGGGCCGTCTTGAACTGACGGGCGCTCGATCATACGAGAGTGCGAGAAGCCCCCCCGAACTTGCGGGGGATCGAGGATTGTGTTTGTCGTGGCCTTGCTGGGGGTCTTGCGATGGCCTTGCTGGGGCTCTTCGATGCGCATTGGGCCGCCTTGGGGCCGCCCTGCGCAAGTCTTGCGCTTGAAGCATCTTGGGCGGCATTGGCTGCCGCCTGCGCCGGCCGTCTGAGAGGCTCGGGACGTGGGTTCATTTTTTTTCGGGTGGGATTTTTTCTCGGGGGCGCGGGTCTGTTGTTTTCTACAGGCGGCCGTGACCTCGGAGAGCGGGGCGATGCATTGGCCTGTCTGCGGCGAGAGATGTGGGGCCATTTGGTGCCTTCGAAGAAATCGAAAGTTGTTTTCCACGCAGTGACAGTTGATTGCGCCTCGACACGCCAGCAGCGGGTGCGAATTGGGTCGGAGGCGGCAAACAGGGGGCAAGGCGTTGGAACTAGTTGTTAGGTCGCAGCAGGTTGTTGAATTATTTCGCGGTCGTCGGCGCAGCTGTCGCGCTTCGTCGGGGCGACGGCGAACGTCTAGACACTCTGCGCGGCTAGGATTTCGAGGGTGGAAAGGCATATGGACTTGTCTTTAGCAGTGCCACGTCGAGCTTCGTCACCAGCGAACGACGCGCGTAAGAGCGTCGAGGGTTGCATCCAGAATGGGCGGAAGAGCGGGGGCAGGGTTGCGAGCTGGTGAAGCTAAGTTTTCTATCCGCCCTCCCATGCTCACCCCTAAACTTGACGCGCCCGGTCTGCCATCCAGCTTCCATGCCCCCCTGTCCTTCGTCGTTTGGTTTGCATCGTTTGTCTATGTGTGTGTATATTCGCTCTCTCTCTCTACTCTCTCTCTCTCTCTCTCTCTCTCTCTCTCTCTCTCTCTCGCTCTCTCTCTCTCTCTCTCTCTCTCGCGTACTCTCTCTCTCTCTCTCTTTCTCTCTCTCTCTCTCTCTCTTCGTTTTTTTTTTCTTCTCTCTCTCTCTCTTTCTCTCTGTCTCTCTCTCTCTCTCCTCTCTCTCTCTCTCTCTCTCTCTGGCTCTCTCTCTCTCTCTCTTTCTCTCTCTCTCTCTTTTTTCTTTTCTTTTTTTTTTGTCTTTCTTTCTTTTTTTTTTCTCTCTCTCTCTCTCTCTCTCTATCTCTCTCTTTCTCTTTCTCTTTCTCTTTCCCCCCTTTTCTCTCCCTCATTTTTTTCCTCTCTCTCTTCTCTCTCCTCCCTTTCTCTTTGTCAACTCTCTCTCTCTCTCTCTCTCTCTCTCTCCCTTTCTCTTTGTCAGCTCTCTCTCTCTCTCTCTCTCTCTCTTTCCCTCTTTCTTTGTTAACTCTCTCTCTCTCTC
The DNA here is from genome assembly GCA_963575745.1 of Prorocentrum cordatum. Taxonomy (NCBI): domain Eukaryota; class Dinophyceae; order Prorocentrales; family Prorocentraceae; genus Prorocentrum; species Prorocentrum cordatum. The sequence continues at coordinate 1,019,074 of CAUYUJ010000336.1, read as the reverse complement.
TCCGTATACGTATATATGTTCGCGTGTGTATATATATGTATATACATATATAATGCACGCGCCGGGGGGGCGCGGCCGGGGCCGAGGGTCGCGGCCGGGGGGCCCCGCCCAGGGGCTTCGGCGGGGCGCGGGGGTCCTGGCGCCTCACTTGCTTTGTGTGTGTGTGTGTTTTTTTTTTTTCCATGGCATCGACCGCCCGGAGCCACCAGAGCCCCGGGGGGGCGCGGCTGGGGGGGGCCCGCCCAAGGACTTCGGCATGGCACGGGAGGCCCGGGGCCTTACTTTCTTTGCGTTTTAAAAAGGTTTCGGCCACCCGGGGCCGCCGGAGCCCCGGGGGGCGCGGCCGGGCCCGGTCCCGCCCAGGGACCTCGGCGGGGCACGGGGGTCTCGGGGCCTTGCTGTCCGCCTGTTCTCATATGTTTTCGGCCACCCGGAGCCGGCGGGGCCCCGGGGGGCGCGGCCGCGGAGGTCCCGCCCAGCGACCTCGGCGGCGCATGGGGGGCCCGGGGCCTTGCTTCGCTGCGTTTTAATAGGGGGTTTCGCCGGCCCAGAGCCACCGGGGCCCCAAGAGGTTGCAGGAGGCTCCAGGGGCTGCTCCCGCCTGGTGCCCCATGTGTCCCACAGGCTTCCCAGAGGCTTCCAAGAGAGCTCCCCAAAGCTCACGCCCTTGGTTTTCTCATTGTTTTTGTTTTCCACGTTTCTCTCCACGCAGCCAGTTCTGCACCCCCGCGCTGCTCGGCAGCCCCAGGCGACGCCCGAACCGTTTCGCTTCGGCCCCAGACGCTCCCACAACCTTGTCCCATGGCTCCGCGCGGGAGGATCGGCGCGCCCTTGTAGGGTCGCAGAGCGGCCGGGGGCGCTCCGATGCCCCTGCGACGCCCGCGATCGCCCGAAGACAGCCCCCCGAACGACTTTGTCGACACGTCATGTTTCCAAGAGGCTTCCCGAGAGGGCTCTCTGAGGCCTTGTTCTTTCTTTGTCCAGCGGTTGTTTTACGTCTTTTTTTTTCATCCAGCTTGTGCGCGGCAGCCCGAGAGGGCGCCCATACCGATGTGTTTCGGACCCCTGGGGCCCCCAACCGTGATCCAAGACGGCCCCGCACGAGTGGGCCAGCGCCCCCGCGCAGGCTCCACGAGCCGCCAGAGTCATTCCCGGGCCTGCGCGACGCCGGCGATCGCAGACAACCCCCGAGCGATTTCGTCGACGCGGCATGCTTCCAAGAGGCCTCCCCGGAGGGCTCTCTGAGCCTTTGCTTCCTGGTTTTTTGTTTCCAAAGGGTTTGTTGCGTTTTCAGTCGCCCAGCTTGTTCTGCATCCCCACGCTGCGCGGCAGCCCCAGACGACGCCCAAACCGTCCCGCTTCGGCCCAGACGCTCCCAACCTTGTCCCCGCGTGGCTCCGCATGGGAGGATCGGCGCGCCCCAGTAGGGTCACGAAGCGTCCGGGCGCACTCCAAGATCCCTGCGGCGCCGACGATCGCCCCAAGACAACCCCCCGAGCGACCTTGTCGACGCGTGACAACCCCCCGAGCGACCTTGTCGACACGTCATGTTTCCCGACCGATGTGGCTCGGGCCTCCGGGGCCCCCAGCCGCGACCCAGGACGGCTCCGCATGGGAGGGCCTGCGCCCCCGAGTAGTTAATTTGACTCCACGAGCCGCCAGAATCACTCCCAAGCCTGCGCGACGCCGACGGTCGCCCTGCGACAGCTCGCCAGGCCACCTCGCCAGCAACAGCGAGAGCTTCTTAGAGGCTCCCCGCAAGGGCCCCCGAAAAGGCTCACATCCTAGTCCCCCCCCCCCCATGGTTTCTCCGACGTCTCAGGCCGCCCAGCCTGTTTTGTTTCTCGACGGTGCAAGCTCGTGCTCGAGGTCCCTCAGACTGCCTCGCTGCGGCTCCAAAGGCTCCCAAACGTGCCCCACGACGGCGCCAGAGGGCGCCCCGACGGTTGAAGCAGTGCCAGCGAGTAGCCCCGAACACCCCAACACGGCCGATTAGGACCACAAGAGAGGCCTGGGAGGCTTTTGCGGTCGCCAAGGGTGGTCTCGGCATTGCTGATTACTTCTCGACGTCCCACGACCGAGCCACAGACTTGTCACAGAGCTCAAAGGACGTGGAGGGGAAGGGGGACGAAGACGCGGAAGAGGGGAACGATGAGAACGAGGAGGAAGAGGAGGTGGACGAGGACGAGGACGAGGAGGGGGAGGAGAAGGCAGACGAGGAGGAGGAGGAGGAGGATGAGGAATAGGCACGAGGGGGTGGGGGCGGGGGTGCCTTTCCGTAGCCATTTCGGCTCAAGACGGGAGCTTGCCTCCCCGTCCCGACTCCAGAGGCTCGAGGCCGAGGTGGAAGGGCAGCCCCTTCCCAGGCCTGGCTGCTTCGGCCAGCATTCCGTGAGCTCCTGCAGGAGCAGTTTGCAACAATTTCGGCACAAGAGTGCCACTTCTTGCAGCGTCGCCGCCTGCCATGGGGACCAAGGGTGGCGAGGGCAAGTCGGGCTGGGCTTCTCGGCCTGGCATTGTTTGCACCAAATGTACTTCGTGCGGCTGCGCCAAGAACCCCGGTCACAACCCGTGGATTTCGAATGTCAGGCCTCCAAGGACTGGGGTGAGCGAGGCGACCGCGAACCCAAAGGCAAAGGTAAAGGACAAGGAGGAGGAGGCCTGCAACTACTTAATGAACTCGTTCAAGGTGCTGATGGAAAATACCGTGACATTCGGCCGCCCCATTCAAAGAATGCCCCAGGGAATTTGCTCCATGAATCGCGGAACATTCGCGACGGCAAGCAGCCTCCATCCACGCTCATGCAGAAGGCGGAGGCCGAGATCAAGCGCCGTGAACAACGGATATTCCAACTTGAGCAGCGCCAAGATGCCATCATTGAGGAGCTCGAATCGCGGGGGGAGGAGGGCGCTGCCATTCAGCACAACATTGAGGAGGGGGCTGAATCAATCAAGCGCATGCGTGAAGAAGCACAGGCTAAAGTTCGCATATCTCAAGGATCGGTCACGCCGCCGTCGCCAGACCAGCTGGGCATCAACCTCGCGGCATGGACCAAGGTCTTGGGGGCAATGGGCAGCAACGCGAAGGCCGAGTTGGCCGCCAATCACCACGAGGCGGTGCAGAACCTCGAGGGCGCCACGGCGGACATATACGCGGCGGCCACGGAGATGGCCATTGCGCTGCCCCCGCCCCCACAGGCAGGCACGCATTACTTTCCCAGGGGCTGGGGAAGGAGGAGGGCCCAACAATGGAGATTTTAGAGGAGGAGATGGCCCAGGTTCTGATTCAGGTTTCATGGATGAAGACCTCGATTTGGAACAGGAGCTGGGACAAACCCTCGAATGAAAATGAGTTCAGCGTTCAGACATCACAGATATTTGCAAGGCTTTCAAGGATAAGATGGCATCGGGGAAGACTCGTCGGTCGCCCCGCTCGCCCCGCAGGTCAGAGCATGCAGCGAGATCGTCTGCCGCTGTCAGCGCGGCAGCTGAGGCTGCTGGAGCATGCGCGAGGGGCGAAATGGACACGGCCCCAGGGACCCGCTTGCAATCCCCCTAGCAAGGTCGGGGGCCCGACCCCCGAGATGTCGGGCCCCAAGTCCAGAAGCCTCATATTTCAGACTTTCAATGGGTCTTGCTGGACCACATGTAAAGAAACCATCCAGGAATCCAAAGCAGATGTCATCGTCCTCCAGGAGACCTAGCTGACGGGGGGGGGGGGCGCTTGCATCTGTAAAAGTATCCAACCCCAAGCAAGGTTGGAAAACGTATACATCGGCCGCGGTGATAAATGACAATGGCGATCTGACTGGAGGGGTCATGATTCTTGACAAAAAAAAAAACATTTGGATCCCTGGGCCCACCAAGGAGATTTTCATCCAGTTCGTCTTGCAGGATGTTTCTTGAGGACGGCGACTCTGGGGGTCATCCAGTTGTTCTCGGTTTACCTCCAGGACACTGGGCATGAATAAATCGAACACAAGTATTTTGAACAGGATCTGGGACCAAACTTCCAGGATTGGGATGCCCTTCGTCGTCGGCGGGGGCTTCGACATGCCAGGTGATGTTATTGGCAAGTATTTCCCGATTCACAAATTTGCAGGAGTTCTCAGGATCCCAGATACGCCAACGCTCATCAATGGTGACAAGAAGAGCACCATTGACTATTTCATCTGCAGCAGGTCACTCGACGCCGTCCCGCCGCAGTTGTATGTCAACAAGGATTGGCACAAGCGGCCGCATTTGCCAGTATTCCTCAAGTTCAACAGGGCTGTATATGATATCATGGTCATAGCATTGAAACCATACCAATATATGCCAGTACAACTACCTGTTGGACCTCCTCCTCCACCCTTAGATTACCAGGCCTTTATAAATGACCTACAGAGCATCCTAGAGAGGAGGAACCAATGCAACAATACATCATACATGGCAGAGGAACCAATCAACAAAACATCCAGGAACACTTGCAAGGTATCCTAGGTATGTACTTTGGGAAATGGGTCAAGCAAGCTTGGGAAGAGCTGCTAGGCGCCACTCATCTCCAGCCCAACGGTAGACCTGGTGGACAGCCACCAGAATTTGAATAAGTTCCTTTACGAGCACTCTTGGCCGCGAAATCACACCGAAGTGTTTCCCCAGGGAGGGCCTTGTTATGTGCCAACAATCGGGTCACCGAGCCCCATGCGATCCTGGGGACAAAAAAGCCGACCTGGGAGCTTACGGGGCCAAGCTTTTTATCCAGTTCCTGGTCCTGCCGAAGAAGGGGGGGCCGTTCAGAAAGCACTGGAAAGATGGATGCGATGTCTGACACAATTTCTCAGCAAGTTGGGCAGCAGCTACACTTGCGGCTGCGCCTGGGCACTCGCGACAATCACGAGCGCAAGTGCTGGAGCACGCACTTCCTTTCATTGCAGAGTGCGTGCGTCTTGGCCAGCTCCAGGACAGACGCCAGCAGCGTCAGCAATGGCAGGACTGGCGCGAGGAGGCAGGGAATGAACATGCAAAGAAAGCGTTTTCATATCTGAGGGGGTCTGAATACAGGCACGGGGACATTGTGATGGGAGGAGACAGCTTTCCAGCGCCATTCCTGAGCGCATGCGCCAGCAAGAGAAGGACTGGAAGGCGGCGTGGGCCGCCCGGGATACTCGTGCGCCACAGCTTTCCAGAGCAGGTCTCGCCCCGCTGGAGGCCCCTCCCCCACCAGATCCTGAAGCCAGCCAGAAGGTTTCCAAGAACTTCAAAGGCCAGACGTGTACGCCCGACGGTTTACACCCGGGGCACTTTGCGTTGTTATGTTATGATGCCCGTCTGGTTATGTCCCCGTTGTTCCATATCATGGATATCTTGGGAGCTGCTCCTGGCCAGGTCCAACACATTACCATTTAATTGCGTCAGAAACCTTCCTCAGGCCGACGCCCGCAAGGACACTGCCCTGCGACGCCGCGACTGCACGCCAAGTTTCACAGGCAGCCGTGCCGAGCTTGGGAGCGAGCTCATGGCATGGGCCCGCAGTTCTCGATGGCACAAGGACGAGGTCCTCAGGACATAGTCTGGCGGAATGCAGTTCGTGCCGAATGGTGTTCAGGGGAAGACGCTCACTACCTATGTGCACTATGGGACCTAGTACTACGAAAGAATATCACACAGTAAGATGATTGGCATGGCTTCTGTGACGGGCTTCCCCCTGCATGTCATCCTCTACACATTAAACACATGCAGATGGCCTCGTACATTATACATGGACGGGGCCTACGGGCCCACTCTAGATCCGCATCGCGGGGTTATTGCTGGGCCAACTTCTGCTACATATGAGGACAGGAGCTACCTTATGCTTACCATAATATCTTGGAAGCTAGAACCCGAGAGTTCAGGAATAGGTCTACACATCGACGACTTACAGCTGCACGCCTGGTCGGAGTCCAAGAATTTGTGCATCAGCATCGTGCAGATGCTGACCGTTTCCCTGTCGGCGGCGCTCCAGACCTACCTAGACTGCTCGCTCCCGGCTAAGAAGATGACCGTAACCAGCAACAATATTAAGTTCACTCAGGAAGCTCAACTGACCCTTGGGAACTTGGCAGGGACCCCAGAAGATGCCCCTCCAAATCTTGGAATAGATTATGTTGCTGGAAAACCCCATCCAAAGCTCGTCATCTGAGCGAGCGAGCCGCTAGATGGAAGAATTGTTAAGCTGGGGCCGACAGATTGCGCTGATTTAAATCACCCAGAAGATTAAGAACACGTCTGTTTAAAGCCACTGTGCAGTCCGTTATAGCACAAGGTTCAAAAGTTCAGGGCCTCTCCCCATCAGAGATCCTGACCTTACGCAAACAAGCTGCCAGCTGCATGGGAGTCAAGCTGTCTGGGGCCCCCATGGAGTTGTCCCGGGCACTTTCGTCTAGAGGCCAAGAGGGCCCCATGTTTCTGGCAGCAGGTGCAATAGAAAGATATGCCATGGAGTGTGGAGGGCCACACAGCCAAGTCTGGCTGGCACCGCCCACTGATTTAATCATTTTAAGCACCCTGTCCCAAGCTTTCAGGTCTGCACGTGAGTGGATACTCACATCAAAAAGCAAGACCTGGCAAGAAAGGGCTAGAGGCCCAGTTTCAGATGCCCTCCTTTGGTTAGAAATCGTAGACTGGACAGCGGACGAGCCCGCGGTGTGGCACACTAGAGCAGGGAGGAAGATCGTGCTAACTGAAGTGCCCCCTGCTGCAATTAGAACATGTTTCGCCAGGGGTTTAACTCAGCAGAAGTTTATATCAATAACTGACAAGAAGCTCCAATATGTTGGTCATCCCCTCGCACTGGAGATCAAGGCCACAGGGATCTTGGATCGAAGCAGCGAGGAAGGCATATTTCAGAAAGGACCTCCAGGCAGAGCACAGGCACCTCTTTAAGCAAGTCATTTCTGACAGTGTGCCAACTGCTGCGAACCTGGAGAAGTGGGGGTACCAAGTTCCCACGTCCTGCCCCACTCGCGGGGCTCTTGACGCAATGTTTTACAGTAAAATGCCCATTTGGAGCCTGTAAAAGAAATTAAGTATTTTGCACAGAATGGATCGATGAAGCAAGAGCGGCAGGCCCGACCAACCCGCTGTATGCTCGTCTGTGCCAGCCAAAGCCAGAGCTGTCCGGGGTTGCTCCCGACTGGGACTTGAGGTTTGTGGGGGCAGACGGTCTACCTCCCGACCCCTTCTGGTTTGAGGCTGAAGCTAGGATTTATACAAACGGGAGCTGCACAGACCCAAGGGGCCATATTTTTGGCCAGGACAGGGCTAGCTGCAGTTCAGGTAAATGAAGATGGCCAACTTGTAAAGGCCATCGTCCCCCCTCTTCCTGTCGAGTTTCCCCAGACCTCCGCAGATGCTGAACATGCAGCTGTCGCCCTGGCCATCCTAAGGTCGGAGGCCCCAGAGACAACCCAGATTATGTATGACTGCAGCGCCCTAGGTCTCATGCAAACGTGGCCCGTGAGGGCGTTGTCTGGCAATAATCGCTTCTCGAGCTATTGGCGACCCGCCGCCATTGCGCTGCAGGATAATGGCTGGCCCACCCTGGCCAAGATACATGCACATCGTGAAGAGAGCGAGGCAATGAATGAGCAAGACTTGACCCACACACGTGGAAACAACCTTGCTGACTATTTTGCAGGTCTGGGAGCCCGTGTCCACGGTTTTCCCCGGGGGCATCTAGAGTTGCATGATCAAGGTTTTCTGGAATATAAAAACCCCGTGGTAGATGCGTTCGGCCCCCTTGCAAGACCTCCGCGTCAAAGAATCGTGAAAGAGGCAGGGCCCAAGCACGCCCCCAACGTGGGGTGGCGCTAAATTTAGGTGCGCCAACTGCCTACGCAGCTGCTCAGGCAAGAGCAGGTCCCCCTGCATCTCGTCGCCCCCGACCCTTGCCCGCCTCCTCAAGGGGGGGGGGGGGGGGGGGGGGGGGGGGGGGGGGGGGGCGCTCCATCCATGCCGCAGGGGTTGTTTCTTCGGAGTTGCCTAGTATGTTATGTATGTGTGCTGTGCGGGAAGTCCCCCTCTCAGAAGGCACTGTCTCTGTCTGCGCCGTGCGCGAGGCCAACGAAGAGCAGTGAGAGGTCCAAGCTCTTGAGAGGTATAATCCCAGGCGCTTCCCTGAGGCTGGGTCCTTCTTTCCCCCTCGCCCCTTTCCCTGCACCCCCCCCCCCCCCCGCCACCGCCCCCCGCCCGCGCGCGCGCGCGCGCGCACGCGCACCACGCGCACGCACACACACAACACACACACACACACACACACACACACACACACACACAACACACAACGCACGCACGCACGCACACACACACACACACACACGCACACACGCACACACGCACACACACACACACACACCACACACCACACACCACACACACACACACACACGCACGCACGCACGCACGCACGCACGCACACACGCGCACACACACACACACACACACACACACACACACCACCCCACCCCCCGCACCACCACCCGCAGGGGCCCAGTCCCCAGGTGAAAGGGCGCGGGCCTGAACTGGGGCTGCGCGTCTACATGCTGAGCCACTGGTTCATTATGTTCAACCCGTTCAGGCCCGCGCCCTTGCATTTTCTATTTATTATTTGTTCCATGGTCTTAGTGTGCAATGCCTCGGCGCATGCGGGTCATTCTCCTGTCTTTGATGTCTTTGATGTGGGGGTGCCTTTTCCTCTGCGTCGCCCCCCTCCCCCCCTCCTCCGCCTCGCCCTCCTCCTCCTCATCCCCCTCCTCATCTTGGTTTCCCCCCTCCTTCCCATGATCTTCTGCGCATCCTGCTGCTGCTGGCGTTGCTGCTGCTGCTGCTGTTCCTCCTGCCCCTCGCGCCACTCATCCCCCGGTTCCCCCCCCCCCCCCCCCCCCCCCCCTGCCCTCCCTCATCACCCCCGCTCCTCCTCCTTCCCCCCATCCTCCTGTAGGAGCTGCTGTGGCTCGCAGCGCAGCAGGGGCTCCCCCCGCACCTCCCACGCCGTGCAACCCATGGGTGGAGGTCACTAACATGCGGGACGGCAGGCCTAGGCTGGCCTGCAGTTCCAAACCTTCCTCCCCTCCGCCCGCAGGAATCGTTCTCGCCATGGTCTTAAGAGCTTTGGCGTATAATGTGGAATGGGCTGGCCACGCTCGTCTGGAGGAAATATCGACCCCTCGCGCCGACAGTCGACATCCTGATGCTCAACGGCACAGGGCGAGCCGCAATGAAGGACGAGGACGTGGCGCAGACGAGCTTGCCGAACCACACGTGTGTCCAGTTTGGGTTCCGAAATTCAAGATGGTCAAACCGTTCGCGCGGCCCGGCGGTGCTGTTCAACGCTGAGATGAAGGGCGCTCTGCAGCAGACTCTGTTCCCACCGCGGTCCAGGGGCATCGCGGGTCGGATCGCCATGGCCAAGTTTCGCCTTGGAGCAAGTACGGTGGCAGTCTTTCCTGTATACCTGCCGCCCAAGGGCACCACGCCGTCGCCGCTGGAAGAGGCGGTCGATAGGTGCATGACATGGTTCACCGAGACAGTTGACAAGCTTGCGCATCAATGTTTTATTACCATGGGAGGATATCTGAATTGCTCTTTCGGCATCCGAAGAGACGCCACTGGACGCAAGTACTATCGAGCTGATCACCTAGTTGGGATGAGAAGCCCAGGGATGGATACAGCAGTTTCGCAGCGCATTCGAGACGCGCTTGAGGAGAACCACCTGGCCCTTGCAAGTAGTTTCTGGGATGCGGGGCCAACGTACTTCAGCGGTGCCGCTAGCAGCAATACCGATCATTACATCGTGCACACCGAGCCCATGCAGCGCGTCTTCACCATCAAGACGCCTCGAGAGCTCGGACGGCGCCTCCAACGGCGCGTGACCACTCTGCCGCAGGACCATGTTCCACTGCTCTTGGAGTTAGACAGCCACGCGAAGTTGGCACACAAAGGCTCTCAGCACCCTCAGGTACATCGGGACTCCATAATGGGCGCATATGTGCACGGCCATCTGCATATTGAGTATCTGAGAGAACTCGAGAGGAACACCGAAGAGATTCCAGAAGACGTACACATGTGGGAGCAAGGCGACGTACAAACTGGATGGGGCTTGTTGAGGGCCAGCATTCCCAAACGTCTGCAACGAGTTTTCCACCAGGGGAACATCCTTCCCAGAAGTACGAGCACATGCGCGCAGAGAGGATCGCGCTGATCAGACAACGAGCAGAACTTCGTGAGCGACCAGGGCGAGAAGGCAGCACAGCCTTCGACCAGGAGAACCCGCATCAAGCTAGCTACAATGAAATATGCAGACAACTTGGATCGCTCACTCGTGAATTACAAGCTGCGCGCCGACGGCGCACGTTGGAACGACGCATAGAGACTGCTCAACAATTCGGGCACGCATGGAAGCGACGTGACTGGGCGCAGGTGCATAATTTGAAGACCTTTCTGTCAGGCACGGGAAGGGGGCCAGAGAAGCGGTTCATCTTCGGCACGGAGCACGGTATGGCAGTTGATGAAGCAACAAGTGGACCCGCACAGAAAGTTGAAGACGGCGGGCTCGGAGCAGTACCTATTCAATGGGCAGAGTTTGCTGCATATTATCAGTTTTTACCTTAGCTTGTCCCTCCAGAACTGGCAATCGACCAGGCACAGGCAGACCGCATGGGCCAAATCAAGTACCATCGGCGGGCGCCGAAGCGTCGTGTCTGCCCAGCTTGGAGAGTTTTTGTCAGAAGCACTATTGATGGCCATTGATCGTAAGAGGCATTCGACCGATGACGGTACGCACTACTTTGTCCCGCGCACCTTCTCTCGTTGATATAATGATTTACTTACCCTTATCAGAATGGTGCAGTTCATGCCCATGAGCGCAGTGCGGTCTCACATTTTTTCAGCCCAAGCACAGCGGGTCGCATGTCACCAAGGGTCAGAGGACCCTACACTGTTATGACGCTTCCGGCATGAGTTTTTTATGGGCAGCTTCTCACGCGCGCGAAGGGGCCAGTGCCACGAGACATTGCACGCGGGGGAATCAGAGGGCGACGTCGGGAGGGCTGCCTGCTTGCTCTTTCTTCTGCTGCCTGGTGGTGTCGAGACGCGCGAGTATCGCACGCGCTCGCGAACTTCGATGGCACGAACGCGTTCGCGTGCACGAAGAGGGATTGCCTTCATGAAATTACATGAAGGCACCGCACTTCCTGAGCACCAGGTGTTTCTCAGAGCCGCCATAGAGAACGCCGCCATTCGCGTGACTAGTATCGACGGGGAGATTGATTTTCGAGCCGATCGGGGGAGCGCCATTGGCCACTCATTAGCGGCTGCGGATTCCGTGGACGTTTTAACACCAGGTACTGAAACGTGGTGCGGCGAACTTCGCCAGGGAGACTTTAGTTATCAGTTACTTACGGGGCGCAGTGTTATCAGTAGCAAGAATATCGACATCGTTGTCGGCACGTGCATCGACGACTTGTCGCGCATGCACGCACATCCTTACAAGCCAGCAGCATAGCACATCGCAGCGCAGCCCAATCATGCAACGGACTTACTGCAAGAGCAAATATTGAAGACAGGGCATTACCTCAACAAACAGAAAACAGCACACATCGTGAACATCGAAGGGCACGGCTCGCTCGCATGCGTCAAGCAGCTCTGCGCGCCGTCCTTAGTAAAGGGCACTGTTGACAGGGAGGCAAGGCTGCTCGGTCCCATCTTGCCTTTTGACGGCGCCGTGCGCACCGAGCTCAACAAGCGCATAAAGGCAGCTCGTGCGGGATGGCGATCTATGGGACATACATGGCACCAGCCGCTCCCGCACAGATTGAAGCGCATGCTCTTCCTTTGTTTTGTTCATTATGCCGCTATCTCAGGACTTTCAGCATTCGTATTGCCAGAAGACTTCACTGATCGTTTGGACAGTGTGATCGTAAAAATGCTGCAGGGACGCATGAAGGGCAGGGCTGCGAAAAAAAAACTGGAAGATGGACGCACGCGTACCATGCCAGCGCGTGTAGTACTTAGCTACTGGGACATCTCGCCCACGGCCGTCGAGCTACAGTTGCAGCGTCTTCGGCGGATTAGCACAATCGTCAGGGATCCTGGGAAGCATGAGCAGGTCATCATGGGGGTTTTCGGCACGACTCGTCTAGATGAATGCGTCAAGCGCCGCCGTCTAGACAGCACGGGCAGAGTACATGAGCACAGCGCTCCCTGGGCAAAGCGGTAGTTCGGTGATCTGAACACACTAGCTAAGGTAGTACAGCGCTACAGCGGCATCCACTACCAGGTCTACGGATGCAGGCCAGACTTAGAGTGCACGACTGGATGGCACGACACAAACAACATCACTGAGTTATTCAACGGTACGGAGGCGGCATCAGTTTTTTTAGAAATTCCAAATGGACAAGCGCATTCTGCGCACATGGCTAGAGCGAGCACACGACGATGAACGGAATGCACGAGGACACACGTTGCACGATGAGGGTGAGGAGTACGAGGGGGAGTACTTATGCATTCACGAGCTACACGACGGCACAGCTTGCGGAGCGACGTTTCCGACTATGAAGGCACCCAATGCACGTGTCATTTTCGCACATCAGCTTCGCAATGAGCACTCACTAGCAATTCGTGCAAATACGTGTCTATGGTGTATGTCATCATTTGCGAGCAAGGCATCATGCATTCGGCGCGTGTGGACCATGGCAAGCAAGACACCGAGAAAGTGCCCTACTCGTTCGGTTTCGTGTGATTTTCGGCCCGAGCCTGGCCCACCTTACACGCGTGGACATTGCGGCCCCGTCCATCAAGATCTCCACGCACACTTACTTCACGTGCGCGAGCACGCACCTGGGCCAGAGCCACAAGATGATAGGGCCAGCGGGCTGGACGCTGACGGCAACGGGAGCGCGACCGACGTCAGGGACGCTCGACGCAGCCAGCGCCGCCGCGGCGCCGCCAGCGCAGAGGCCACGCCAGGCGCCCGCGCCCCATCGCACTGGACACCAGCCACGCCGCGCGAATGCTGGGACTGCATTAGGAACGCAGGCAGAGCCCGAGGAGAGGACGACCTTGCAGCGCGCGGCTCTCAACACGATGCAGATGTCCAGACACCAGGCGGGCTCGGCCTGGGACTTCTACCTGATCCCACAGAACGAGGCGACGGAACAGAGCACGGAGATGGGCACAGCCTACGCGGAGAAGGTCAAAGCAGGCGAGAAGGACTTGGGCAGCCCGCGCATGCATATCGCGGTCGCCTTCTTAGGGGGCCTGGCGCAATTGGGATTGCCGAGCCCATCGACAGAGACCCTCGAGGTTTTCGTCACTTTGGCGGGCAAGATGTCGCGTCTGCACGTGGGGGACCTCATCCCACACTTCCGAGTCAAGGCCGCCTACGCCCAGAAGGACCAGCCCAAACAGTTCAAGGTGCAGATAATGTGCAACGCGCTTGCAGTCATCCGTTCGCGGACGAATCGATCATCGCCGCGGACAACAGAGCCAGGGAGCAGCAGCAGGGCGAGGGAGCCAAGGAGCCGATCAAGCCGCCAGCAATCTCGGTGCAGCAGCTTCGACAGGCAGTGCATCAAGCCATCACGCACGCGGGAGGAAAACGATCCAGGGGTCAGCGCCGCCCAGCGCCCTCGAGCGCGCACTTCAGAGCCAGCTGCGCGCCCGCCAGATGTAATATACGCTGCAGTACACTTGGAAGGTTTGCGAAGACAGGCCACCAGCGGAAGTCAGCGAGCAAAGGACATGCTGAAGCGCATGGGCCTATGATTATCATCTGTGCACGAAGCCATTTTTGCCCTGCCGCTGTTTGACATGCAGACGATCGGCTTCAGCAGCGTCGTTCAGTACATGATTACCACTACATCTCTCATCCGCCACGTGCTGGGTACAGACTACAGCATACTATTCCTATTATTTGCCTTCATGAGTCAGACGTTCCACAACCACGGCCACACGCTGGGAACGATACAAGGGATCTGACTTACATTGAGCTCTGTCCGTCTGGATCGAGTTCTGCTTTCACCGCCATGGCGAAGTGGCAGCCACGACATCTACGGCCAGGATTCCTGCTCTCTCTGAGACCCTTGAGCGCGGCAGCACTGGCACATATAATAGCAGTGTCACGTTCAATGTCTCGCACATGCATGTCGTACAGCACGGCGCAGTGAGCACGCGATGCGCATACCTGTATACAGAGTGTGCCCTGAGCGTCCACTAAGCATGTAACTACATATATAGTTGCAGGTTGGGAGGGTTGAGCCTAGCGTTTCGCCCTCTCGATTTGCTCTAATTAGGAGGATGGAGACGGCCTAGGGCCGACGAGGGGCCCAAGGCTCTATAGGCCCACGCGGGTTCCCTCAGGCGTCCTTCCGCCTCGCCCAATGACAGAACCAACAGCAATTCAGGACGCTGACAGGCGCCCAATTTTGTTAGGCTCGTGCCCCGCGCTCGAAGTCGAACTGCTGCCGAGGTCGCTCGCTCGCTCGCCCATCCTCCTGTTCCTCCTCCAGCCCCCACCCTTGCACCTCCTCCTCCTTTGATGCTGCTCCTCCTCCCCTGCCCCTCCTCCTCCTCCTCCTCCTCCTCCTCCTCCTCCTCCTCCTCCTCCTCCTCCTCCTCCCCCTCCTCCCCCTCCTGCCTTTCCTTCTCTTCCTCCTGCTTTTCCTCCTCCTCCTGGACGCGAAGTCCCGGGGCCGCACTCGCGGGGCCGAGGGGGGGGACGGGCGTCGTGGAGGATTCCAGGGGCCGAAAAAGATTCTACAAGCGTCATCGCGGGTCCCTGGGGCCAGGGGCCCAAAGCCCAGGGTCCAGAATCCATCAAGAGCGGACGAGAAGGAAGAAGGAGGAGGAGAAGGAGGAGGAGGAGGAGGAGGAAGAGGCCAGGGAGGAGACGAATGCGAACGAGGACGAGGGCGAGCACGAAGGGCGAGAGGGAGGCCGACAACGATGACGAACAAAGGGGGGGTCCGGGCAGTTCTCTGTTGGGCCTCGGGTTTCGTTCCCCATTCCCTGGGGTGGATTTGCCGCTCTGGTTCGGTTTGTGGCGGTCTGATTTGGCCCCATTCGGTCCACAAACGATCTTGGTTCGGTTCGTCTCGGGTCTTTACCGTGACCATTTTGGTTCGTCTCGATTCGTTTTGGAGGGGGCGCTGGTTCGCGGCCGTTCGATGCAGCCTGGTCCAGTCCAGGCAATTCTGGAACCTTCCTGGAATGAAACACTGCGACGGAGGCACGCCTGGATGGAGGCAGCACAATACGAGATTTCCAAGGGTCCAGGAGGGTCGGCCGTCAGGACCCTCTGGAAAGAGATCCGCTGTCGATGACACTGCTGGCCGTGGCACCCTTTGGCGCCATGATGCCGTGACTAGAACCTAAGCGATTGCGTAGCGCGCGCGTGGTTCTAATATGTTTGTATGTATTCATTTGTGTGTATATATATGTACATATATTTATATGTATATATCAATGTGTATATTGTTTGATACTCGCTTTGACACTCCCCTCCCCCCACTCCATTCATTGCTGTCCTGCCCCTCCCCCGTCGCCTCCTTCCCCTCCTCTCCTCTCCCGCCCCCTCGTTTCTCCCCCTTTTCAGCTCGTGCCATTCCCATCCCAGTCTCTGCGCGTGCCATAATTATTGTGCCGGCAACGCGCATGTCTCGCTGGCTCGCCGCCGCACCCGGCGGGGGCGCAAAGGGACCCCCGCCGGACCGGCGTTGATCGAAGGAGTGCCCGAGGGCATTGCGATGCCTTCCGTGCGCGCCTGCTCCAATTGCGGGACGGACGAGGGCGGAAGAGGACGAGGAGGGGCAGGAGGCGGAGGGGGGGAAGGCAAGTTAGGTGCGCTCGCGTCAAATCAGACGTTCCACCCGTCCTTCCCATTCTTACCATTGCGCAGATTTCTTTTCTATTCGCACAATCGGACGTCGTAGCATGGCATGGCAGTACATGGCATAGCATGGTGTTGAGCATCAGCGCGTAGCTTGATATAGCATGGCGTGGCGACGCCCCAAAGTGGTGGGTTTGTGCGGCTCCCAGAAATGACGAATCGACACCGGATGTGTAATCACTGAAATGCCGATGGTTTTTTCGGGGGGCCATGTTCTCGATTGTGGGGCCGATCTGGACGTACCGAAACCATGCGCGCTGGAGGTAATGACGCCAGCGCTGCAGCGAGAGCACGATTCGGAGCGAGCGGAAGCGCGGAAACGAAGCCAGCGCTGCAGCGGGAGCACAATTCGGAATGAACGGAAGCGCGTAAATGAAGCCAGCGCTTCGGCGGGAGCACGATTCGGAGCGAGCGGTAAATGAGGCCAGCGCCTCAGACACAAGCGAAAGCCCAACCCGCCGACATCCTGTGTGGAAAAACAATACGCGAAGGGGGGGCCGAACACTCCGAGACAGATTCCGCCACAGACTCAGGGCAGAGAGGAGAATAGTATTCATACTGAGTAGTTAATTATGGAGGAAGAGGAGGAGGAGGGCGAGAGGGGAGGCGAGCGGGGAGGGCGAGGGAAAAGGAAGGATGAGGAGAATACGGGGCCCATGCAAGACAGCTTCCCGCGTTGCTTGCCAGTCTTGTTGAACGCGTGTGTTGCTGAATCTTCTTCGGAGCGAGTAAACGTAAACTGGGTGATGTCTCATTTGTTCCCGTACAGCTTGCACTCGTTGATTTCATCTTTGTCAGTGTCAGGGCTCTGTGGATCAGATTTGGCACAGTCGACTTGCGGATGGTTTTCGAATTCTGCCTGTCGATCGTGGCTCAAACAGTTTTTTTAAGAGTAGGTGAGCCCTGCCTTTCTGACGCCCCGTGAACCGTCTCCGATGCTGTCCTCTCGCTATCTCTCCCTGTACTGGCAGCCCAGTTCGACGAATGAGGAGTAGGATCACTGTTTCGTCGCGGGTCGGAGGTTGGGGGGTGAGATCGCAGTGTAACGGAGTCCCCCCACCGGGAAATCGAGTTTCGAGTTCGTGCTCGTGCCGTGCGTGCGGGCGAGGCGAAGCTGCGTGGGCCAGCGAGATGAATGCACCCTGCTGTCGCTATGGGGTCCGCCAACACAAATGTTTCCCCCCCCCCCAGCCTTGTCAAGCGGTAGCCCACGTTGTCCGTTCGGTTGCCCGCCGGTTGCTCATCATGGTTGCTCATCATGGTTGCTCATCATTGTCCCGCTGGTTCTTCATCATGGTTGCTCATCATTGTCCCGCCGGTTGCTCATCATGGTTGCTCATCATGGTTGCTCATCATTGCCCCGCCGGTTGCTCATCATGGTTGCTCATCATTGCCCCGAACGACACAAATCGCCCAAGCGAAGGAACAAAAACAAATCCGCCACGGCATCCACACCATCATCGCCCATCAGCACCACGTTCATCACAGTTGTCGTCATGAGCCCCCCCCCACCCCCCCACAACTTCTTTATCACCCGCAGGGTGGTCGTATAGGTAGTTTTCTGATGATCTCAGGGCTTGGAACCGATTCCCAAACGCCCGAACATCCAAACATCTGGATAGACTTCGAGGTCCTGAAAAGAGGAAGGGGCGATCCCCGGGTGCTTCCAGGGTTCCCCCGAAATACCGGCAGACGCCATGAGGTCTGTGGAGGCCTCCCAAGGGGCCCAAACCAATTACGCCCTCTGCAAGCTGCACCGGATCCTCGTAAGGAACACGGGGCGCGGGCACTATGCTTGCACGGACATGGTAACGATCCAAGGTTTAGGATGGAGGTGCGCTCTTCCCCAGAAGATTCCTCGGCCAGGGAAGTGTTGAGGCGAGACGACAGAGGAGCGCTTCGCGCGGCGCAAAGCGCGAAGTTACGCGAGGAGGAAGGAGGTGGTGGTGGATGAAGATGAGGAGGATGACGACGACGACGACGAGGAAAACGAGAAAGAGGACGAGGACGAGGGAGAAAGAAGGAGTGATGGAGGGAAGGGGGATGGGGAGGGAGGCGGGAGGTGGGGAGGGGAAGAAGTAGTAGAGAAGGGAGGGAGGGAGGGAGGAGCAGGAGGGGGAGAAGGAGAAGGAGAGGGAGGAGGGAGGGGATGACGCTGTAATCCCACTCGTCCAAGTTTGCCCAACGTCGAGAAGGAGGGAGGGGAGGAGGGAGGACGGGAGGAGGCAGGAGGGGCGAGGGCACGCAGGCTGGGCAGCGATGAAGGGCGGGAGGCCAGAGGGAGCAGGGCGGGAGGCAGGGGAGGGAGGCGGGAAGGCAGCCTTCGGGAGGGGGTTCGGAGGCACGCTGGCCTCTCGGCCATCGCCCCGCGCGGCCGCCGCCATGCCGGAGAGGCGGCGGCGGCGGCCCGCCGGCGGCCTCCGCCCGCTCGGGTGCGCGGCCTTGGCGGCGCGACGCCCTCCCCCCCTTGTTCCGTTTTTCCTCTCTCTCTCTCTCTCTCTCTCTCTCTCTCGGAGATTGATAGACCTCCTACCCTGACACGTCGATTAGTGAATCGGCCGTTTTCGGTTCGCGAGGGGGCGTCGCGGCCGTCATTTTTGCGAGTCCAGGCGCGTCGATTCTGGTCCCAGGCCGTTTTCACTAAAGGGTGGTTTACTAAAGGGAGGTTTGTCCACCGTCGACTCTCTCTCTCTCTCTCTCACCCTCGATGCGCCCTGGCAGGGCCCATTCTTCGATCCGATCGAACCGACTCGATGCCGATTCCGGCTAGACCGATCCGATTCGATTCCGATCTTCTTCGATCCGATTCGGTCCGACGTTTGCATGGCGCAGTTGTGCGTCCTGGCGCGTCCGATCCGATTCAGTTCTCGCTCCGTGCCGATACGGCCCGATCCGCCTTCGATTTCGATTCGATTCGCTTTCCCGATTCGATGCTGGGCGCCCTCTGTTGGCGTCGGCCTGCCCGTCTGCGAGCCAGCCTGCTGCTCTCGTCGTGGCCCCGCGGGTCAGTGGCACCGTAGCGGGTACGTTGGAAACCCGCCGAAAGTTGTCGCTCGAGGGCCTCTGTCGTGCATCGCAGCATTGTCCGCGTGTCGGGGAGGGACGGGCTCACTGGGTCTTTGGCCAAAGTGCCCGTGAGTAGTGTATCCGTCAGGGGAGCGCTGAGCGGGGTCGGCCCCGCCTCCCTGGGCGCGCCCGTTTGGGGTCGGGCGCCTGCCAGTCCGTCTCCACGGGGCCGAGCAGGTTCCTCGCTATGGAGGGAGCGGATCCCGAGGGGGGAACGGTCCCTGCGGTTTTTCGCCGTGCTCGGGTTATTTGAGCCGTTCCCAAGCAGGGCAGAACCTAAACGCTGTTTTGCTGGACTTCGGCGGTGTCATGTTTTTCGGTTTGGGAGGGGGGTGCAGTAAAACAGGTAGAGCAAAACGAAGCAAAAACAAACATACTAAAAGCAACGTTTAGGTCCCCCCAGGTCCCGGGGCCATCAAGAAACGCATCGAAATGGAATGTGGTCTTGGGGAAGGTGCCCAGGTCCAACATCTCGTGTCTTCTTGGACCCGTTTCTTTGAAGCCAAAGAGGGTCTATGGTCGGGGAGGATCGGGGGTCGAGGGTCGGGGGGATCGGGGTCGAGGACGAGGAGGAAAAGAGGGGTTGAGGACCGAGGGTGATCGAACATTGAGGAGCGCCTCGATCCAGATAGCCGAGGAGTAGGACCGAGAATTCTCAAATTTGAGGCCCTTCTCGGGCCCCGGGAAGCCTCCAGAGGTTCCTGTGGAGGGTCTGAGGGTGCCGCGCTGTAGGTCCGACAAGGACCCCATATGCACCCCCAAAACGTGTTCCGCCAACCCCCCGCGCACCCCCCCGCCAATCCCCTCTGCACCCCCTCCCGCCCCCCCCCCCGCCCCCCACCGCCCCACCCCGCCACC
>CAUYUJ010000336.1:984246-994246 GCA_963575745.1 Prorocentrum cordatum | reverse complement strand
GAGGAGGAGGACGAGGAGCAGGCGGAGGAGGAGGAGGAGGAGGAGGAGGAGGAGGAGGAGGAGGAGGAGGAGGAGGAGGAGGAGGGGGGGGGGAGGAGGGAGGAAGAGGAGGATGAGAGGAGGAGGAGGAGGAGGAGGAGGAGGAGGAGGAGAAGGAGAAGGGGAACGAGGAGGGTGGTCACCGACGTCACGAGCATCTTGATGTTATCCATGTTCAGGGCGCCGTCGACCATGCACATCTCCTCGGCGCCTGCCTCCGCCAGCTTGCCCAGCAACTTCGAGATCATGGCCCTGACCTCCGCAATCGCCGAGATGATGTCTTCCTGGTGGCGTCGGGCGCGCAGCTCGTACACGGCGGCCATCTTCTCGGAGATAGTGCTCAACTGCGCCGTAACCGATACATCGTCAACGCCTCGCAACGCCATCATGCGATCTTCGGCAAGGCCCATGTTGTGGTGAGCGTCCGCCAAGTTCGATCCCTGACGCCTCGCGATGGCAAAGGCTTTGTCGATGTCCTCCTCGGGTAAACCCACTGCCTGCTCCGCCTTCGCCATGTCGATGGGGCTCGCCGCCGCGTCCAGGATCTCATCCGAGAAGTTGTCGCACGCCAGCTCTGACAGCGAAGCTAGCACGAGCGGTGAGGTCAACCCAATCCCGGCGCTGTAGTAGACGTCCTGTCCTGGCGTGATGGCGGTGTTGAACTGTTGCCCGAGCCCCATGAGCATCCTCGAGCATTCGAACACGCCGTCCGTCCTCGCAATGAAGGCATTGCAATCGTCCATCCACTTCTTGTTGTTCACCTCGACTTTAAAGCTCTCGGAGCGCTTGCGACTGGCATCCCACAGCATGTTGAAGGCCCTTCCTCCTTGCGGTCTGTACTAGCCGTAGCGAACCTATGCAGCAATGTGGTGTCGGCCTCGCAGAACTTGCCCGCGCTCTCGACTGCGGCATTCACGGTCTCGATGATGAACGTCTG
Organism: Prorocentrum cordatum; assembly: GCA_963575745.1. Lineage (NCBI taxonomy): Eukaryota > Dinophyceae > Prorocentrales > Prorocentraceae > Prorocentrum > Prorocentrum cordatum. The sequence goes on along the minus strand of CAUYUJ010000336.1, from coordinate 993,270 downwards.
AGAATATGTAGTCAAGTTCTCCACTCGGGTCTTATGATGGTCCACGAGGTACTTGATGCCGAAACCCTCTTGCTCCTTATCGAACGAGAACTCCTTGATCTGCACGGCGCTCGTGAGTGCGTCCAGAATGCTAATGAACATGCGAAGTGGCGGCGACGAAAAATCGATGTCACTGGGAGGCACGAGGAGTGACTCTAACCCATCTCTGATGGCGCTCATCAGACTGCCGATGTCAGTCATGACTTGGTCGCTGCGATCCTCGGCGTCGCGAAAATCGCTCAGGAAGTGAAGATCCGTGCATTTGGTCGCCAACATCAGCCTGTCCAGATATCGAGCCAAGTCGACGTCCTTCCCCCGCAAGCTGTCGACGTTCGACAAGACCTCGGCGCGGTCAGCCAAGCCCCCCTGCCGCGGCCCCTTCAGTTGAAGGGGCCACGGTAGGACCCTTGGTGGACAGCGCGACCTTGCAAAGCCGCCCAACCATAACGCCGAACAACCTCCCAATCTTGTCGCGCGCAGAATCCCGGTAGAGGTTCAGAGCTCCGGTGAACATCTCGGTAATCTGGTCGAGCCCGTTCTTGTTCGCTGCCTTGAAGTGATCGGAGGTGTTCTTCAAGATCTGCTTGAAATCGACGGCGCCGTCCTGGATGTCCTGGATGAACTCCCCCGGGAAAGACGGGGGGCCCTCCTCCTCGATGCTCGCGCACAACATAGTGATGCGTTCCTTCAACGGCCCCTTAATCAGCTTATGTGTCAGCCCGGTCAGCTTGCTCAAAAACTCCTCATCGTGCTTGACGGCCGCGACGCGGGCAGCGACCTCGGCCTTCAGCAGCATTCCCGTCGGCAACAATCTCAGGGCCTTCTGGAATCTGGAAGAGACGGCGCCCTGCATGATATCGCGAAGGATCTGATCGGCCCCCTGGACGTCGGACGAGGGGTCACTGACACAAGCGATGGCGTGAAACCTCTTGATGTCCTCGGAGAACTCCATCGAAGTGATACGCTGCGCTGGTTCCTTGATCATCTTGATCGCCTCCACGACTGCATCGACGTTGTTCTTCGCGCTCATGAGCGTGGTCAAGAAGTCCATTGTACTTGTGATGGCAACGCTGTGGCATTCATCATCGGGAACGAACTCGGCTAGTGCTTGGCCGATGCCACTGGTGCCCTCCGCGCGGTCAGGCATGAAACAAAATGCATACAGACAGAACTCGGTCGCACCTACCTTCGCCGACAACTGCAACGAGCGCTGCCAGATGTTGCTCACGGCGACTCCCATGCCCTCCGCGATGAGCGGCCCCGCGCGCGACGACTCGATCACGACCGCCAAGGCGTTGATGTCGGCCTTGAAATCCTCGGTCGGCCTGCAAGGGAAAAGATGGTGAAGGGATCTCCTCCTCCTCATCCCCTTCCTCCTCCTCCTCCTCCCCCTCCTCCGCCTTGTCCGTCCCGTCCGTCCGTCCGGCCTCCTCCTCTTCTTCCTCCGTATCATCCACCTGCTTCTCCACCCTCGCCCCTGTGAATGGAAGGGGCGGGGTGGGGGCGGGGGCCATGATGTACCGGTGGTTTCCGCACTTGGCCGCTGCCCGATCTGACATGCGTTCTTGATCGCCAACCACGCGTCGATCTTCTCGCTCACGGCTGTCAGGTCCTCCAAGATCTCGGTCCCAGAACGGCCCTCGAGCTCGATCGGCTGCCGGCTATCAAGCGACACCAAGTCCTGGCGGTAGAACTCCATAAGAGGGTCAGTCATGCGGCCCTTCATATCCTTTTGAAGTTTTTTGATCGACGCCATGGCAACGCTGCTAAACTTCGTCTGGATCATAGAGAGCAGCTGCTTGCACCTGAAAATAACTTGTTCTGATTCATTATACTCGAGCTGCCTTTTCGCCGCGGGGTCTTTCGCCTTATGGATTTTAGTCGGCTTGGGCTTGTTCGGGTCGGCGGCGGCCTTGACTTTCCCCTGTTGGAACGGATTCTCCCAGAGGTCGTCGAGGATGTCGCCGGGCTGCTTCTTGTGACTGCATTTGATGTTCCTCACGTCGGCCCCCTCGTCCCCGTCTGTGCCTTTCTGGAGCGTCGATGCGACCTTCATGCGCTTCTGCAAGGCTGTGAACGTTTCTCTGCACTGGTCTGCCCCTCGAACTGCTTCGTTCGAGTTCTCGTGCTCGACGCTCATCACCTGGCTCAGACATGATTTAGAAGTAACTTCGTACGTTCCTGATGGGTTTCCGTACTTGCTGTCCCGGAGAACGCCTCTGATCTTCTCTCCATTGTGGTTGATGGTGATCATGTCGGCGGCCGTCGGCTTCCTCTTCAGGATATTGGTGAGTTGTACTTCGAAATCCTTGATCGGCCAGAGGACGCCCATCATCAACTTGGACTCCAGCGAGGCCGTCTGCTGCGTCGTCACCGTTATGAGAACGTCCTGGGGGAGCTGATCCACCACCTTGACCAACGCCGCGCCTGGATCGTTGTACCTGATCTCCCAAGTGAACACCACGCAGAGGTAGCGCTCACGACGAGTCGGATCCTCCAGGGTCTTCACCATGGCGCTCTCGGAGATGCCTGGGGGGGTGTTGGTTTCGCCGGTGCTAAGAGTGAATTCAGCGTGGATTGGCGTCTTCGTTTTTCATTTTTATTTTCTTTTTTTCTGATATGCGCACCGCAATCGATCATGTGGCTCGGGCGGTCGTGTGAATGCCGCGTGGCCAGCGAATTTCGAATGTCTTCAGTGCCTTTGATTCTTCCTCATCGCACGGGGACGGTCATGCATCGAGCGAGGGCAGCGGAATTATAGCCGTCTGATGGAGCTCAGCCAAGGGCTACAAACATACAACCGCAAACTGGAGGCAAAGAAACAAGAGCAATGCGAAAGAAGGTCACTGCGAAACCAGACAGATGTCTCCAGGAAGGCGAATGCCTGCCAACGCGCCGGCTGCAATTGTAAATCATACTGGCCCGTGGCAAACCCCAGCGGCAACGCCCAGGCGCCAACAATAACACCTAGACGCCCGGTGAAGTCATTGACGCGTTGCTCAAATCCTCACGAGCCAATCCATGAACAACCGCAAGGCGAGTCGCCCTGATCAAGGCCGGGTAATCGGGCAAGCGGCGAAAATAGCGAGCCGCATCCGCATTCGCGGATGATGGGGTGCAGGAAGCGGAGCAAAGGAGAGGAGGGCGGAAATGGAAATCAAAATGAACACGGTGAAGAGAGGGAGCATGGTGATAGGAAAGACTGGAAACGCGCAAGAGCATGAGCAGGTAGGAATACGGAAGAGGAGCTTGGGGGAGGTAGGAAGAAACACAAGAAGCCTGAGGGAGGCAAAAGGCGCACCAGTGATCCGTGCGGAACGCGCGTGCGCCGCGCGCCCTCACCAGCGAGGGTGTAGGAAGAGGTGGGGGGGATCAAGGAGCAGGAGGAAGTAGGGGGAAATAGGAGGGGCAATAACATGCAGAAGAAAGCATTTGCAGACTCGAATCCCAAGAAAGTTGCGCTAAGCATGACAGCGAAGTGAAGCAACGTGCAGCGCAAGACAAAACAACGAGGACAACCGTTACATTAGGGAAAAGAAAAGGGCGCAGGAGTACTTAATCGGAAGATGCGCAGGAACGGGGAGGGAGCAGAAAAAAGGAGGAGGTCACAGAAGAGGGACGAGGAGGAGGAGGACAAGGAAGGGACAGATAAAAGGATAGAGAGGAAAAACACGCTGACGACGACGGGCATCAATCATCGAGGATCTCGAGTCGTTCGCTTTAGGTGCCTGCGGGACGCCCCATCAACGTCGTCATATCAGTGCCGCCGCGGCGCTCTCTTAGGGCAATTCTGGCTGCCTTTGGCGGCTGTCTTGGAGCCCCATGGGGCCCTCTTCGGGTCGTTTCGGGGATCTCCTGGGTCCCTCTTGGAAGCCTTGGGGGTCCTCCTGGGGCCATCTTGAAGCCGTCGGTCAAAGAAGTGGGGCCCTAGCAACGCCCCATTCTTTCTCGAGCCCCCCAGTCGCCAAATGCGGCCCTCTTGCGACGCCCTTGAAGCGTTTTGGGCCCAACTTTGGTGCTCTTGGAGCCGAGTTGGGCCCTGATGGCCCCCTCTCAAAGCAAGTTCAAACCAACTCGCAGCCATCTCGAGGCCTCTAGAAACTACGGAAAGCAAAAAGGCGAGAAGAAACAAATTGAAGCGCACAGTGATTGTAAAGGAGTTGAACCTGTTGGAGGCCTCCCTCAAGAGCTCGACAGACAATTGTGGGCTGTCACGAAGCGGTCTTGAGGGGGCTTGGAGGCGCATTGGAAGCAAAATTGTACCATCTGCAAGTATCTGGAGCGATCTCGGAATCCTTCTTGGGTTGCCTGCGGTTCCTTTGGGGCCATCTTCGGCCATTTCGGGCACTCCACCGCCCCGCGGTCACTCTCTGTCCACGTCCCTGCCAGGGGGGGGCGGGGGGGGGGCCCGTCCCTGCCAGGGAGAAACGCGCGGATAAGCTAGCCCGTTAAACCACCACCCACGCTCTGCATGGCTGGTGGGATTTTTCCACGGCCGCCTGGGAATACTATCCCGGATTCTCGAGTGAATTCTGCCCGGATTTTTCCAAATCCAAATGTGAATTTGCCCCGGAAACCGCGTGAATTTTTCCGGGTGTCCTCCGGATTTTTCCGCGCGTGTTTTTTCGATGCGCGCGCCCAAGGAAAAATCCACCAAGAATTCGGAGAGGTATTCAAAACGAGTTTTTGTTTTTCTCCCCGAAGTTTTCACTAGGCCGCGCGCGGAGCCTGGAAGGAGGGCGGGGGGGGGGGAGAAGTCACAGGGAGTGGAGGGGCACGCCGCAGGAGAGGGCCGGAGGGAGACAGGAATCCCAGCACCCCTTTAAGCGTGAGCGGCGTGACGAAGTAATTCATCCAAGCCCACTCTTCCCCTTCATAGACACGGTTCCCCATTTCCCCGCCCAATCCTTCCTGCGCGGGAAGGTAGCCGCGGGTCGTTGGAGCGCCCAATACGACCCAACATGTATCCGAGATGGCTGCAAGGAGCCCAGATACGCCTCCAATATCGCTCAATGCATCCCAGGACGATTCCGAAGAGCCTCCAACATGCCTCTGAGTCGTCAAGACCGCTTCAAGACGGCCCCGCGTGCCCTTCGAGCTCTCCAAGGAGGCCTCCAAGACAAAAAAAGTGAACGCCAATGCGTGCTATGCGTTATGTCTCGCCGCCTTTTCGTTTTCCATGGGCTCTTGAGGCCTCAAGATGGCCACGCTGGCCTGAGATGGCCCTCCAGAAGAACCCGACAGGCCCCAAGACGGCGCCGAGAGCGCTCAAGAGCAGCCGAAGAACGTCCCAAGAGAGCGCCAAGAGGCGACGTGGGCGGCTCCAGAGAGGGGGCGCTGCAAGGACCCCCCCCCCGTACTCTTTGACTGACGGCGTTTCCAAGATGGCCCCGAGAGGGCCCCCAAGGCCTCCAAGACGGGCCCACGAGACCCCGAAGAGGATCTCAAGGAGGCCCGAAACAGCCTCAAGAGGACCCCGTAGGCTCTCCCAAAATGGCTCCAAATTAGCTCCACAATGGCCCACAAATCACTCCAAGGGGCTTCTAACAAGAGCCGTGTGCAAAAAAACAAACAAAATCCTCCATGATTGATTCTGGCCGTCGTCGTGGCTTTTTCTCTCCCATCCTCCCTTTTCCTACTCCTCGTCCTCATCCCGCCCCTCCTCCGTTTCCTCGTCATCCTCCTCGTTGTCCTCCTTCTCCGCTGCTGTTAATCCTCCGATTCCTCCTGCGCCGTCCTCACGTTTCTAACGTAAACAGCGTCGCCCTCTTGGTTGAGCACCATGCTGGCACACGTTTCTGATGAACACAATTTGCCTGGGCACCGTCTCTGGAACTGCTTCGTCCTGAGCGTTCTTACCCCCATGTCCTCCTACCTCCCCCATGCTCCCCCCACCTCCCCATCCGGCACATTCCTACATCCTCGTTTACGAAAGGATGTGGCGCACTGGTGTTCTGCGCGGATCACCAATGCGGTCGCTACCTCCCCCTGGCTCCTCGTAACCCTCCTCCCCCCCTCAGGTCCCTCATCATCCTTCCGACCTTCTGATGCTCTAGCGTGTTGCTGTTTCCTCCAGCACGCGTCCATCCTTCTGCTGTTCCTCTTCTTTCGTTACTACTGGTCCTTCGCCACCATATTTGTTCCGTCGCTTCCTCCACCTCCTCTTCCTCCTCCCGTACAGAACCAGTGAAAACGCATTCGGTTCGCTGCGGCGCCGCGTGCTGCTACACATGCTGATCGAGGCAACTCGCCTGGCGATTGCTTTTGCCTTGGCTGGCGGAAACACGCGAGGCGTCGGAAATGAAGGCAAAAAGGCAGATGAACAGTATAATCCCGCGGACCACGGCCGAAACGCGTCAGAACATATGCGAGGAAACAGGTCTGCAAGTTGTTTTGGACCCTTACAAAGCTTGTCTTGGGACCCTAGGGCCTGCTTGCAATCCTTCTCGGGACCTGCTGGTTTGTGGTTTTGTCTGCAGTTGGACTGCGGGCGGAACGCGGGCGCCGCTTATGCAGCATTCCATTGTTCGTTTTCCTATGAGGGCATCCGCAGTGGATTTTGTGCGCGTTTGTTTTTTGTTGAGCAGATCAGTTCAATGAGATCTGTCGTTGCGCGGCGCGAGACCACTAAAATGAAATTCGAAAAGGAAAAAAATATCCACGCGTCCCTTCATAGCCCTTGGCGAAGCCAAGGGGTGGAGGAGGAAGAGGAGCAGGAGGCGGAGGGCGACGACGAGGGCGAAGAGGACGAGGGGGAGGAGGGGGAGGAGGGGTGGGGGAAGGAGGAGGAGGAGGAGGAGGAGGAGGTGGGGGAGGAAGAGGAGAGAGAAGGACAGGACTACGGGCTGCCTTTGAATGCCCAGTTGCACGTGTTCCGGCACGGGACGCACGCGTTGGATCCCGCACGGGAGGGCTCGAGGAAAGGAGATGCACGACCCTTGAGCGGGTTGCGCGTGGTCTGCCAAGGGCGGTTGCACAACTGGCAGCACCCGTCCTTCGGAAGGGGGAACTTGTCCGTGGGCACTGGCGCTGGCAGCGACGACCGCTCGGTCTGGACACTGTCGATCATGTCCTGGAGCGTTTCCATCGAAACCTCTCGGGTGCAACCGAAGTTCAACCCCTTCGAATCCTCGATCGTCGAGGGGGGGGAGGAGGGGGGGCGGGAGAGGAAGAGGAGATGAGGATATGGAGGCATAGTGTGAAGATAAATTAACTTCACACTATGCCTCCTCGCCCTCATTATCTTAGATAATGAGGGTGAGGAGGGGGTGAGGGGGAGGGGGGGGAGGGCGACGACGACGAGGATGAAGGTGTGGAGCTGTCTACTTGTCTCACCCCGCTTCAAATTCAAATATGCCTCGAAACCTGGCCAGAAGTCTTGACCATTTTGCGGGGCGGGTTCAGCAGCGAGACCTCGGTGCCAGCCTCGCTCGGGGTTAGCTCGTGGACTCCGTCATCGGACCCCTCGGCCACTGCGGCCTGCGCATTCCTGCCGCGCCTGCCGCCGCCAAGCTTCGGCATGGCCCGCCCCGAACTGACTGCCGGAGAAAACGCGTGGGTGCGGCGGGGGGGGTGTTGAGCTGATAGACAGCTGTCGATGCCCCCCTCCTCCGCTCTTCACGTGCCCTGACTTTGCGACTCGCGCCCCGCGATGCGCGACGCGCGGTTATCTTCGCGACCCCGCGAGACACACCTTGGAAACAATGCGGCGGTAATCTGGCCCCCGAATGGCCCAAGACGCGAGGCGCGAAAACCGTATAATGTTCGCGCCCCTGTGGTATGCCTAAGATACCTCATCTGAAACATATGATACGTGGGTTCAACCGAAATCACCAACCGACATTTTTCGATGTCCCCAGCCAGACGGCACCAAGAACTTGGCCCGTGCGTTTGCACGCGCGGACCCCCTACCCCGCAGCGGCTGCACGGCTGCGGCGATCACTTAGACCTATTCCACTACTTGGGCGTCCCCAGACCCGCAACGATCATGCTCTGTGTCAGCTTCCCTATCCACCCCTCGCCCCCTGTTGTTCAATCTCATCCCATCCAAGAGCATACATAGCGATGCGTTGGTCTGAGGAAGCGCCCACTTCGTCCGGGGAGGACCCCAGTTTAGGAGCTCCCGGGATGGTCCCCGCCGGCAGGAGCGCCCATGATGTCGTCGAGGAAAGAGACGGCCGCCGCGCGGTCGGCGACTGAGGCTGGGGAAGCAATCAACTGGGTCACTGTCTCCTTGCGCTTGGCCTGCTTGAACTCGGCCCAGGCCCGCGACATGATCGCGAAGTGGACGAGAAACGCGCCGGCGCAGCAGCCCGAGTGGAAAGCGTTGCCCGCAAGGCTGCACAACAGATTCCGCGGCATATCAGACAACAAGACGCGCCTCTCACCCTTGAAGCTCAAGCCCTGCATGGCGAGGAGCTCCTCGCCATGCGCCAGCCTGCCGCGCGTCGTGACCCATGGCCGCGACTTTCCTGGCCGAGCACGACGGATGCTTTGAATAATGAAGCTATCGGCGGGAAATTAAACTCCTCCTTCCTCCTCCTCCCTCCCTCCCCCCCCCCTCCCCTCCTCCTCCTCCTCCTCCTCCTCCTCCTCCTCCTCCTCCTCCTCCTACTCCTCTTCCCCCTCCAAGTGCAGCTCTCGCCTTGGCGCCGCGCGCATTGAAGACCCTACCCCCAAGGCTTATTCATTCAATGCACCCGATATAAAAGTAGACGACACGTCGTCATGGGTTTAAGGTTGAGAGCCCCGAGTCCTGTGACACAAAACATGTTGTTGTCGCTGCGAGCGGCCGTGTCGTGTCCACCCCGACCTGCACTCTGAGATGTGTCACAAAATCGCAAGACCTTCTCGGGCACCTTGACGTCGCTCACGCAAAGGACGTCGACGCTGCGGTCCGAGAGCTCGTGGATGCCCGGGTAGAGCTGTTTCGCCTCTGCCGTGAATGGACCTCGGAGCGAAGGGGCGGGGGGGGGGGGGGGGGGG
>CAUYUJ010000336.1:974579-984146 GCA_963575745.1 Prorocentrum cordatum | reverse complement strand
CGCCCCAAGACCGCCGACGATGCCCCCGATAAACCCCCAATGCGATCCAAGAGGGCGCCGAGACGGCCCAAGAGACGCCCGCCCCGATAAGCTACCAAGAAGCCCAAAGGCCCTAAGACTGTCTCCATGATGATTCGAAACTTCCTCCAATATTATATTCACGAGTGGCCCCGCAATAAATCCCATCGCTCTCTGTCCCATGATTCCCCCAGTAGCCAGCAGGTTCCAAGAGCCCCCCGAAATGTCTCCATGATGCCCCGGGGGGGGGGGGGGGGCGTACAATGCATAAGCCCAGCCCAGGCCACGGTGACAGATGGGCCGCAGGCAGCAGGATTAAAGTGGGCCCCCACCCCCCCCCCCCCCCGCTTCCCTCTCTCTGGCGAGGTCGAGGACAAAGACGAGGAGGATCAGAAGGAGGACGAGGGGTATGACGAGGTCGCAGCGGCCGACACGTCCTCTCGACGGCGCTGCGTCGGCCCGAACTGACCTACGGCTTGTCCACCCCCTTCTTCTCGTGGGCGCCCGGCCGGTACATGTCCTTCACCTCCGATTTCATCCTTTCGTGCGATGCCTCGTCCACGTCCTGCGAGGGCGGGGTCCCCTCCCACATGGCCTATCCGTTTCCTCTCTCAGCTCCTCCTCCTCCTCCTCCTCCTCCTCCTCCCCCTCTCCTCCTCCTCCTTCCTCCCTCAGCCCCTTCTTCTCCTCCCTCCACCTCCTCCTCCTCCTCCTCCCCATCCTCCTCCTCCTCCTCCTCCTTCTCCTCCTCCTCCTCCTCCTCCTCCTCATCCTCCTCCCCCTGTTCCTTCCGTTCCTCCTCCTCCGTATCCCTCCTCCTCCTCTTCCTCTTCCTCCTCCTCTTCATCCTATGTATCTTCCTCGTTTCCCTCATCCGCATTATCGGGTGACTCGGAGGGGGCATGAGGGGGGACAGGAGGACATGGAGGAGGAGGAGGCAGGAGGAGGAGGAAGAGGAAGAGGAGGGGGAGGAGGAGGAGCAGGAGGAGAAGGGGGGCGTGGAGGAGGAGGAGGAGGGGGATCGGAGGAGGGGAAGGTGGAGGAGGAGGAGAAGGTGGAGGAGGAGGGGGAGGAGGGAACAATGAGGACGAGGCAAAGGAAGAAGAGAATGAGGATGATGACGATGAAGAGGAGGAGGGGGGGGGAGGATGAGGAGGAGGAGGAGGAGGAGGAGGGGAGGGGAAGGAGGAGGAGGAGGAGGAGGAGGAGGAGCGGGAGGAGGAGGAGGAGCGAAGGGGATGAGGAGGAGGAGCAGCAGACGGAAAGCGAGGAGGAGGAGGAGAGGGATGAGGAAGGGCGAGGAAACTAAGGGGATGAGGAGGACGAGGAGGAGGGCTGGAGAATATCTTACCCGGAAGTCCGGACCCAGGGCCTTCGCCGCCCACTCGTACGCGACCTTGTCGCACAGCCCAGCAGCGGGCCCTGGGGGGTGGGCGAGGGAAGCGGGGCAAGACCGGCGGTGGCCGTCGTCGTCGCCGCCGCCATCGCCGCCCAGCGGGTGGGCGAGGCCCTGGACCAGAAGGACGTCGTCCCCATGGAGCTGGAGTGCCCGACGAGGAGACGCCGCTGGGGCGCAGACCCCCCCGCCCCGCCGCCCCCCCCCCCCCCTGGGAGAGGGTGGGCGGAGGGGCAGGGGTGAGGGGGTGGGAGGGAAGTGGATGTAGGAGTCAATGATAAGATAAGACGGCCTGTAAACCAAGCTCGCTGCAGCATGATGTTGCAGTCGCGGTGCCTCTTGCACTCCACCCTCAGGGTCTTGCCGCCCCATAGCTCGGCAGCGCGTGCAACGCGAGCCCCAGGTTCGATCGGGTAGATGTCCTTCGGGAACATCGGGCCGTCCTCGCGAAGGCCCAGCGGCTCCAAGATCTCAGCCTGGCAAGCGTTGTTTGATTGCAGACAAACGATGATGTAGGAAGAAGATGAGGAGGAGGAGGACGACGACGACGACGGCGACGGCGGCAACGGCGACGACGACAACGGCGGCGGCGACGACACGACGAGGCAGAAGAGGAAGGCAAATGAGGCAATCGATCGAGCGGCCTGGGATCGACCATGTCCCGGATCCACGATGGGCTCGTCCTCCGAGTCCGGCTCGCGCTCGACAACATCGTCGATGCGCTTGATCGTGTCGACGACCGCCGTCGCGTCCGGGTCATGGGGGCCCGGCTGCTCGCCCTCGCTGTCGGTCTCGACAGGCACGGGCTCGGGCTTCACCTCGCGCCTGCGACGCTGTCCCTTCTCACCCTTCTGCGAGCGGCGCGCGCAAACGGGCGGGGCCGGGCTCCGATCTGGATCGAATCGCAGGCGGAAGAGGAGGAGGAGGAGGGGGAGGAAGAGGAAGAGGAAGAGGAGGAGGAGGAGCTGAGGGGAGGAGGAGGAGGAGAAGGAGGAAAAAGGAGGAGGAGGAGGAGGAGCAGCAGCTGCAGCAGGAGGAGGAGGAAGAAAAGGAGATCAGGAGCAGGAGCGGGAGGAGGAGGAGGAGGAGGAGGAGGGGGGGGAGAGGAGAAGGAGAAGGAGGAAGAGGAGGAGGAGGGCGGAGGAGGATGAGGAGAGGTAGGAGGAGGAGGAAGAGGAGGAGGAGAGGAGGAGAAGGGCGAGGGGGAGGAGGCGGAGGGGGAGGAGGACGGGAGGAGTAGGAGGCGGAGGAGGGGGAGGAGGAGGAGGAGAAGGACGTGGAGGGGAAGGAGAAGAAGGATGATGAGGAGGAGGAGGTAGAGCAGGAGGAGGAGGTGGGGTGGGGCGGGCGGGGGGAACGAAGCGAGGGGGCGCCCCCCCTCTGCTTCAGGTCGCGGTGCAGCCGAACAAGCGAACACCCCCTCAAAAAAAAGGGGGCGGAGGGAAGAAGAGGAGAAGAAGCAGGAGGAGGACGAGGAGGAGGAGGAGCAGGGGGCGGAGGACGAGGAGGAGTAGAGGAGGAGGAGCAGGGGGCGGAGGACGAGGAGGAGTAGAGGAGGAGAAGGAGGAGGAGGAGGAGGTAGAAAAGGAAGAGGAGGAAGGGGGGGGAGGGGGAGGAGGAGGAGGAGGACGAGGAGGAGGAGAAGGAGGAGGAGGAGGAGGAGGAGGAGGAGGGGACACGAGGAGGAGGAGAAGGAGGAGGAGGAGGAGGAGGAGGAGGAGGAGGAGGAGGAAGAGGAGGGTCGCTTTCGGCCTCCCGAGGCCTCCAACTGGCGCCAAGACTGGCAACAGAAACGACCGAGGACGAAAAGCCAGCCCCAGGGAAGGTCTCCGGGCTGTCTGCATCCCTGCCCCGTTTGGCGCGCCGCTGATTATTGTCCCCCTTGTCCTCGTCGTCGTCGCCGACGCCCCAGGACATGACGTCCTTGGCCAACGCGGAGTACTCCTAGGGGAAGGCGGTCGCAACCCCAGGCCGCGGCCCGGCGGGGGATGGGAATCGTCGTCGCCGTTGCCGTCGCCGTCGCCGTCGCCGTCGTCGTCGTCGTCGCATCGTCGTCGTCGTCGTCGTCTCGTTCATCCTCCACCTCCCCTCTCCTCACGTCCTCCCTCCTCCTCCTCTCCTTTCCCGCCTCTTCATTACCTTTTCCTCCTTTTCCTTCCCTACCTACCTCTCGGCCCCCTATCATACCCACTGCTCCCTCATCTCCATCCTCCTCGCGCTCTTGCCTCTCACTTCCTGTCCTCCTCTATGCTATTTTCCTCCTCCCGTGTCTCCTCTTGTTCCTCGTCGTTTCGTTGTTCCTCCTCCCCCCCACTCCTCGCACCCCCTCGCCCCCCCCCCCCCCTCCCTTTTCCCACCCCCCCCCCCCCCCCCCTCCTCTCAGAAAAGGTCGGAAGGAAGGGGGGTTGTGGATGGGGGGCCCTGGAAGGAGGACGAGGTGGAGGTGCGTGTGTTTGCAAAATGGCGGGTCCTTCGCCTCGCTCGGCGTGCGCCCCATCGAGATCGCCTGGACCTCGGCCAGCCTCATCACATCCGCGGCGAAATCGAAGCCGATGTCGCCCCCGTCGGCGCTGGCCTGGTCGTCGCCCTCGCCGTCGCCACCCATGACATCGCCGTCATCTGGCTTGTCCATGATGCGCTTGATCTCCCCGAGAGACGCGAGATCGATCACGACGTCATCGCTGGCTCGGCCCGTCGTTTTCAAAATGGCCATGTCGACGTCGAGAGGCGCCCCGGGCAACTGCAAGCCCGGCTCGTGAGATATCTGCCGCACCTCGACTTTCGTCGGCCAACTGAAACCCGCATACTCCAAAACACGCGCTGCCAGCTCACCCTCGCTGACCACGTCCAACTCCCCATCGGCCTCGACGAAGAAGGTGTGGAACAGCTTGGGCGTTGACGCGTCCATGGCAGTGGGGCCGATACGAATGGGTTCCAGAAGTCCGCCGTGAAATGCAACTGGATCTGGATTCCGAATAGGCAAATACACAAGATAAAAAGAGGTGGCAGGGTGGCGGCCGTGCCTGCACAGGGCCTCGCAAAGCAGCGCGTACAACGTTTTGATGACCTCGGTGCCGTCATACACCGTGAAGCAAAGCAACGCGTCGTCCTCGATGCTCGTCGGGCCGCAATACCACTCAAGATAATCGAGAAGCTCAGATTGCAACTTCAAGCTGTCCGCCGGCGTTGTCGACGTGCAAAGCCCGCGGCACTGAGAAGGATACGGGGCCTTCCTGTTCAGAAGGTCTTTCGGGACCTCTATGCGGGCAACCCTGGTCTCGAACTCCTTCTCGGCCTTGCAGATGCCGACCGAACGAAGCTTGTCTGCAAGAATGCCAGGGCTCATAGGGTCTCGGATGCTGCTCACGTCCCCGAGGTTGTGGTCCACAGACGTGTGCAGCCCCGGGTGCACGTTCTGCGAGTCGATCTTCACCACCATGGCGTAGCCGCCGTCGCCGCCCAATAAAGGGCCTCCAGCTTCCGCAGCGACGCCATCTGCTGGGGCATCCAAGGCCGGCAGGGCACCGCCGGGCATAGCTGACCTAGCGCCAGCAGCCGCGTCATCTCCGTTCTGAAGTCTGGCCTGCTCTGCAGCGCGATCGGCCGCATGCTGGGCAACCACGGACTCGTTGTGCCTGTCTCGCCTTTCCCTCCACATATCCTTCTCGCTCTCAGGCGCGTCGTGCCACAATTGCTTCGCAACAGCCCATGCTTCCTTCGAGATAGCCGGATGGCCGCCCAGCTCCTTCTTTCTAGCCTTGTCCTGGCGGAATAACTCAAACTCGCTGAACTGCCTGACCCTGCGCTTCTTGTGCGAGTTGATGCGCTGATCCTCCAAGCTCTTGAGCTGGTCCAGCGTCGACTTCACCTTTCCACCCACCGCGCGCTGGACGTTCTGATGCCACGATGACTTTGCTCTCTGAATCACAGCATTCCCCGCTAGGTTAGACCATCCCGCGCATCCGTTCGCCATTACATTGAACGTCTTGTTGACTGCGTGGAGACGCTCGGCATCGCCAATGCTGGTCGTGAGACCATGTGTATATCCATTTCCGAGCCCGCATGCTGTTCACGTGCATCTCGCTGTTCACGGAGGCATTCCTGCAATCTCGAGCCAAGCCCGGGCGAACGCAGCACGCTTTGCAGTTGTAGAAATCCGCGATGGTCTGGTCGGCGCGCTCGATGGCGCGATCGTCGATGAGAGACGCGAACGAATAGGGCGGCTTCGCCAAGTAGCCGTGGCGCCGCTTCAAACAAGCCGCGGCAACCAAAATGATCCGCCGCAGCCGGACAACCTCGCCTGTCAGCTGGCTCGCGTACTCGAAGAAACTGCCATGCCCACGCGATTGCCATATGATCCGCATGGCCTCGGGATGTCCGCGAAGCAAGGCAGAGAAATATTGGGAGCACGCCGTGATTGGCGATGTCGAGCGAGAAGCAAAATCACAAAGGAGCGGGCGATTGTGGCGTAACTGACCTTCAGCACAGCGCATAAAGTGCAGCGTCAATGCTCTGCCTGGCTCGCAGATAACGAGAAGCTCTTTGTGTCCCTGCCGAACAGACATCGAGCCGAGCATGCTGTTGAGCCGGCGAAGACGACCACCTGCAACTTTATGCCAATTGAACGCCTCTGGTGCCCCGTCGGCGTCGGACGTAGCTTCGTTCCTCCTGGCCCTCCGATCGTACTCCGCCTGGAGGCTCCCCATGCTGGCGGATGCCAACTTGCTCAAGAGCGCGTGGGGGGCCTCGGTCACGGCAAAGAAATCAAACCCAGGAACTACTTTCGTCCACTTGTTGGCCGATGCCTTGATCGGTTCGCAGCGGAGGGGGCCCTTCAGAATGGCCACCAACGCGCGCTCCTTCGCAGACTCCTCAATGTCAGCACCTCGGCGCGGCGGGGAGGAAAGGCGGGGGGAGCCACGGGGGGGGAGGAGTGGGAGGTGGAGCAGGAGAAGGGTGATGAGGAGGAGGGAGAAGAGGAGGAGGGGCAGCAGGTGGGAGCAGGAGTAGGAGGAGGAGGAGGAGGAGAAGGAAGAGGAGGGGGAGGAGGGGGGGGAGGGGGAGGAGGGGAGGAGGAGGAGGAGGCAGGAGGGGGGAGGAGCGGACGACGTGGCAAGGGGGCAAAGGAGTGCGAGTATGAGGAAGAGTCAGGCTAGCCAGCTCGAGCGAGTCAGTGGGCCCCGCCGATTGCCACCCGCCCACCCACAACATAAGAAACAGTGTAGGCGCAACTGGGGACCGACATCCCACCGATGAGGAGGGGGAGGAGTAGGAGGAGGAGCAGGAGGAGGAAGAGGATGAGAGGAAGAGGATGAGGATGATTATGATGATGAGGAGGAAGGGCAGGGGGAAGAGGAGGAGAGGAGGAACAGGATGAGGAAGACGAAGACAAGGAGGATGGGGGAACAGGACGAGGAGGACGACGACGACGAGGAGGAGGAGAAACATATGATGATGACGAGGAGGAAGAGGAGGAGACGAAGCCGAGTCGGAGGAGGAGGCTAAGCCCGGCACGGCTGCGGCCAGGGCAGCAGGTCCCGTCTGGGAGACAATGGTGAACCAGATAAGCATCATCCCACCACTTTGAATTAAACATCGCCAAGAACTCTTCCCAAGCTGCCTCCTTCTGCTTGCCCGCCCCCGTTGCGCGGGCCCTGCGGTCGTCGTGCGTCCTGGGGTGGGTGGGTGGGCGGGGGGGGCGGGGTAGCAGGTAGCAGCGCTGACGCGCGGCAGAGTCGCTTCGCCGTGACTTCGGCGTTGGTTGCTGGCGCCGCGTGGATCGTCAACTAATCTTGAACGATCGGCCAGTGCTGAGCCGCTGGCGGCGTTCGGCATTGCGCGCCCGAATTTTGATCGCCGGCACTTCGACGCGACGCGACCTTGCCGGGCAAGGGCGGAGGAAGGAGGCGGAGGAGGAGGAGGAGGAGGAGGAGGGGGAGGAGGAGTAAGAGGAGGAGGAGGAGGCGGAGGAGGAGGAGGAGGCGGAGGACGAGGAGGAGGAGGAAGAGCAGGGGGGGGAGGACGACGACGACAACGGCAACAACGACGACGACGGACGACGAGAATTGACGACGTATGAGTGTCCTGGTGTACCGCATCACAAGATCCCGGTACAACTCGGCGTGCCCCGCGCAACACGCTGGCCGCCTGTCGAAGGGCACTCGGAAATGCCTGTTGAGAACCGCCTTGACGGCGTGGAGCACCCGTCTCCAGTGCCCATTGTGGGCGAGGAAGAGCGACGCGCAGAAGACGTCGTTCAGCCACGACAGCCCCATAGCAGCTATGGCCCCAGTGGTCCCAAGGTGTTCCTGGCACTGGGGGGGGGGGGGGGGGGGGGAGGGGGGGGGGAGAAAGGAAGGAGGGGGGCATGGGGAGGTGGAGGAGGGGGAGGGGGGGTGAGGAGGAGGAGGGGGAGGAGGAGGAGGAGGAGGAGGAGGAGAGGAGGAGGAGGAGAAGGAGGAGGAGAGGAGGAGGGGAGGAGGGGAGGCGGAGGGGGGGCGAGGTGGAGGAGGAGGAGGTGGAGGAGGAGGAGACGGCGGCGGTGGAGGTGGTGGGGGAGAACGAAAAGGAGGAGGAAAGGGAGGAGGAGGAGGAGGAGGAGGAGGAGGAGAGGAGGTAGGAGGAAGAAGAGGAGAAGGAGGAGGAGGTGGAAGAGGAGGAGGAAGTGAAGGAGGAGGAGGAGGAGGGGGCGGCTGAGGAGGCGACGACGACGACGGCGAGGACGCCCTCCCCTGGGTCCGAATGGTTCTGGCAGATCGACTTCTCGTAGTGCACATGGGGTTTCGCGTACAGTTTGTCGAAAGCGAGGAAGGCCTGCAGCCTGCAGCAGTCGTCGTCGTCGTCGTCGTCGTCGTCGTCGTCGTCGTCGTCGTCGTCGCAATCGTAGTCGTAGTCGTCGTCGTCACCGTCGTCGTCGTCGTCGTAGTCGTCGTCCGTCATCCGTCGTCCGTCGCCCGTCGTCCGGCGCCCGGCGTCTGGCGTCGCCGTCGTCGTCGTCGAGCGGCCTGTCGTTGGAAGAGGCCCCGTCGAACTCGTGCGTGAACGTCGCGACCTCGCAGTGCTCCGGCTTCATGAGCTCGTCCACCAAGGACAGAATCTGCTGCGTGGCCGGGTGGGAAGTCAGGGCAGCCAAGATGTGTTCCGCGCCCGTTTTGAACAGCGGGACTGGCGGGAGCACCACGTCCCAACGCAAGACCTCTTTGGAGGGGATGTGGAGGAAAATGCGGTGGAGGAGGAAAAGGAGGAAGAAGACTAGGAGGTGAAGAAGGAGGATGAGGAGCAGCTGGAGGAGGAGGAGGGCGAGGAGGAGGTGGAGGAGGAGGAGGTGGAGGAGGAGGAGGGGGAGGAGAAGCAGGAGGAGGAGGAGGAGCAGGGGAAAAGGCGGAGGAGGTGGAGAAGGTGGATGAGGAGGAGTAGGAGAGGCGGAGGACGAGGGGGAGGAGGAGTAGGAAGAGGAGGAGCATGAGGGCCTTGTCGACGCCGGGCATCGAGACGACAAGTCGCAGGGCGGACACCATCACCTCCACGTCGTCATGTTCGGCGTTGGCCACGGCGTGCTTGACCGCGTGCATTCTCAAGCACTCTTTGGTCTCGTCGAACTGTGGCCGCATTATTGCTGCTAGACTTCGCGAGGGCCAGTTCGCGTCGCGACGACGTCGGCGTTGGTTCCCGACACCGCGCGCATCGTTCAACAATGACAGATAACTGGCGTTCCGATCGCCAGTTCATGTAACATCGAACGGACCAAAGCCGCCGGCAGCATTCAACCTTGAACTTCCGCGCCATGGTCGCCGCCGCGTCGGCGCGGCGCGAACCCACGACGGGGGTCGGGTCGGGGATGGAAGGGGCGGGGATGGGGGGGGGGATGAGGAGGAGGAGGAGGAGGAGGAAGAGGAGGAAAAGTAAGAGGAGGAGCAGGAGGAAGATGCGGAGGAGGACGACGAGGAGAAGGGGGGGGGAGGGCCAGGATAGCCAGGAAGGAGGACTCCAGGATACCAGGCATACCAGGAGGACCAGGAGGAGGAGGAGGCGGAGGGGGAGGAGGAGGAGGAGGAGGAGGAGGAGGAGGAAGAAGAGGACAAAACATGGTCCTTCAAAGAAGCCGCCACGCTGAAGAGGCGGCGACGCTTGGCCATCTCGAGCAGGAGCCTCAT
>CAUYUJ010000336.1:957079-969579 GCA_963575745.1 Prorocentrum cordatum | reverse complement strand
CGTAAAGACCGTGGCGCCGGTCTTGCGCGCTGGGCTGCGTCGCCACGAGGCGCTTGGATACCTTTGCCATGTCGCCAGCTGCAGCGGAGGCAGCGGCGGCGGAGGCGAAATGGATCGCGACTTCCTCTACGACTTCTCGTGCGAACCCTCCCACGACCCTTTCCGCGATTACGGCGGGGCCCGCGACTTCTTCCTCGATTACGGGGGGGCCCGGGACAGGGGCGGGCGGCCGGCAACCGGCCGGCCCCAGGCCTGCCGGGGCGACGGGCAAAGCGGAGGCATCGGGCGGGTCTAACGGCCAGCCGAGCCGCCCGCGCCCAGCCCGCCGCCGCCCCGCGGCCCGAGCCCAGCCCCAAGTCACGGGGCGGGGGGCCGCGCGGCGGCCAGCGGCAACCCCTCTATGCGAGGCGTCGCGGGTCAGCTTGGAGAGGGCGGACCCTCGCCTCCCACATGCCGTCGCTCTGGGGCGCGCTGGCGAAGCGCGGCGGGCGGGGCAAGCCAGCCGGCGGCGCGTCTGACCAGCCGGCGACGCCCACCCAGGGCGCGCCAGGCAGAACCCCGAACGAGGCCGCGCCCTCAGCGCCCACTTCGGGCAGCGGGGGCGGCAGCTCTGGAGGGGGGGGGTGGCGGGTCGCGCGGAGGCGCCGGCTTCGTTTGCTAGCCATCGCCGCCGCGGTAGCCGAGCGGCGCAGTCGCTTGCTGGAGGCCGATCTGGCCGAAAGGAGCATCCACTTACAGTATGGGATAGGCGAGGCGTGGCGCGCCGAGGAGGGGCCGGCCGCGGGCCGGTCGCAACGCGTCGCCCTGCGAGCGGCGCGCCGACGCCGAGCGGGGGCGCAGGCGTGCTGCTGAGACGGAGCTGGAGGCGGCCAGGGCGAGGAACCCGACCCCGGGGGAGCGGCGGGTCGCCTCCCCCGCCCGCTCTGACGTCAGGCGGCCCGCGCGCGCCCTGGAGCTGGAGTTGGAGCTGGAGCGCAGCCAGAGGGCGCCCGCCAGTCGCGTCGCGGGGGCCGGGGGCGTCCGTCACACGGCAAGAGGATGGCAGCCCGGGAGGGGGGGCGCGCGCCAGGGGAGCTGCGGACAAATAGAGAAGGAGGAGCAGCAGGAGGAGGCCGAGGAGGATGGCAACCAGCGCGCAGGTCGCCGACAGGGCGACAGGCGCGGCGTCGCGCGCGAATAGCCTCGCCCGCAGGGCAGAGCCTCGCGAGCGCACGCGGGCCCGCCGCGACGAGTCCGAGGCCGCGGTCGAGGCCGTTGGCGAGGCGGGGCGGGGGCAGGGCCTAGCCGCGAGGCGGGGAGGAATAGGAGGGCATAGACAGGCCCTGGCCGGTGCCGGGGGGGGGGGGCGGAGGGATGGCGAAGCTGTCGGGGCGCAGGTTCAGGGGCGCGACGACGGCGAGGAGGGCGCAGAGGAGGCGGATGGCACCAGGTTGCGCGACGTCGCGGGAGGCCTGGAGAAAGGCGCGGAGGGCGATTGGACGGGCCCCGCGGATTCCCGCCTGCAGGCCGCCGGGGGCGACCGGGACGCGCGGAGCTCTATCGAGCGCCTGGGGCCCAGGCTTCGCGCGACATAGACTTGGCGCGCTGGCGACGTCGTCTACCGTCACCTGCGCCGGCTGCGTCCTATAGATTTCGCACGGCGCCCGATGGATGCCCGAAGGAGTCCAATAGTTTGCCTGAGAAATCCCATGGTTGTCCAAAGGGACCCCCCAGATTCCCAAAGGAACCGCATGGGTCCACGGATTGCTTCGGGAATCCAATGGATTCCCGAATGGCATCTATGGATGTCCTCAGAATCCTTATCGATTTCCCCAGGAGTCCGACAGAAGGGCGAATTCCGTTGGATCCCCGTGCGCGCTCTACAGAAACTTCTTGCTCCTTTGAGGAATCTTTTGTCCGTCCTAAAGAGCCCCATTGATTGTGCAAGGGGCCCGATGGATGTCTGAGGGGATCCTAGGGACTTCAGGAAGGATCCAATGGGTTTCCCAGGGGGGCCAATGACCTCTCTAGGATATCCAGCGGGCATTCTATGGAATCATATGGATCGTCTGCATCCTATGGGCGTCCCCTGGAATCCCAGCAAATGCCCCGGCCGCAGGTTCGCGCGCCAGGTGGCGAGGGGCAGCGCGGAGAACCTCGGCCTCTTCGCCGGGGGCCCCGAGACCGTCTTAGGGCAGAGAACCAACGCGAACGCGATCTGCGTCGACGCCACCGCGCCCCGGCTCAAGCTCCTCGAGAGGAGCGAGCGCGCGTCCACAAAAGCGAGAGCCAAGCCGCAGGCGCTAAGAAGCGCACTGGGAAGTTCCGCCGCAAGTTCTGCGAGACGCAGCGCGAGGAGGACAAGGCAGCTTTCGCGGTCGAGAAGGCCGCGCGGTCGGCGGAGCCGACGAGAAACGGCGCGTGAGGTTGGCCTATTCGAGCGCAGGGGACAAGTACAGGATCACCCTCATCAGCGTCTCTGCCGTCGAGGGATGGTTCGCCCGAGCAGGGGGCCCATGTCCGCCGAGAAGCGCAGCGCGCCCCTCGCCCCCTGCGCCGGGCACTGCCGAGTGAGCGACATGGACCTCGAGGCGGGCGCCCGGCGACGCGACGCCACCTGCGCGCGGGGCGACGGGGGGGCGGGGCGCTTCTGAGCAGGCGAGCTTGGCGCGCTGCGCAAGGGCCGGCGCAGCGCTCTGCTCGAGTTCGCCGAGGGGGGCCGCGCAAGGGTCTTCGAGGCCATCGACGCGCGGGGGCCGCCGAGGGCCTGGGCGGACGAGCTCATCTTCGGCGCGCGGGAACCCGACGCCAACACCAAGAAGCCACTAGAAAAGAAAACATTGCAGCCTCTGTTGAATGCCGTCGCCCGTGTCTTCGGGTTCGCGTGTCCAGAGCTGATGAATGCCAGCTCTGAGCGCGTGGGAACATAACGGTCCGTCTCCAGTTCCCCAAGTGAGCGTTAGGATTTCCATGGGCCGCGCGAGTCCCGCGGGCCGTGCGAACCCAGCCAGCCCCACAAGTTCCACAAAGGGCTTCATGGGCCGAACGTGCGCCGCAGCGCGCGTAAGCCCAACGCGCCGCGCTGGCCCAGCATGCCGCGCGGGCACCATTGGCTCCCTGACTCGCCAGGGCCACATCTGGTTTCTGAGCCTTGGAAACCCGCGGGCCATGGGAGCCCCGTGGGCCTCAGGGGCGCCATGAGCTGCATGGGGCGTTTCCCTATCATGGAAGCACCGTGGCTTGCAAAGTCGGAGAGCAATGCGAGCCATCTCAAGCTTTCTTGGCTTCGTTGGGTCGCTCAGCCCCCACAGGGAAAGCGCTCCGAACTTTTCCAGTGGCGTCTTGGTGCTGGTGCCGGCTTTTTGTTCCCTGCAACATCAAAAAGCCGACACCAGCACCAAGACCCCCACTGGAACGGCGGCCCCATGTGCGAGCTGAACCCCTCGACGATTCGGGAAGGTTGCCACGGGCTGCGGGCTTGGGTCAAGAGGGGGTCACGGTCTTATGCCCAGGCCGCGACGGGCGGCCACCGCCCCCTGTCGCAGAGAGCGGCGGATTCGAACTCGTCGGGCCTTGGTGTCGGGCCAGACGAGGGTCAGGGATGCGACGCGGGGGGACATAGGGTGGGTGAGGGGTGGGGGGAATGAGAGGGGGGCGGGCGGGCGGGGGCAGGCGTGGTGGAGGGCGGCGGTGGGGGGAGTGAAGCTTCAGCCATGGGGGATGCCGCAGCCTTCCCTCTTCTCTCCCTCTTCTCCCGAGAGCGCCCGCTAGTTTCGCTTCTCGCTTGCACTTGTTATTTCCTGCTTTCCCTCCGGCGTGCTGCGCGACGTCTCCCTTCCCCCGTCCTCCTCGCCCACTCTGCGATTCCTCAGGCCAGGGCGGGCTCGCGCTGGTCCAAAACGCAATTCGACATTTCGTGAAACAAATACTTTCTTGGTGCTGGCGTAGGCTTTTTGTTCTCCCACATCTTAATAAGCTGGGCCATCGACTTCATCAAGGGGCAGCACGGCCAGAGCCTCGCGTTCGGCGACTGTTTGTCGAGCCATTGAACCGAGGCCGTCGCGCCCCGAGCGCGGCTCGAGAACGCGGCCCACGCGCCCGCGGCCCCCGACGTCGCGGGCCTCTTGCAGGAACCAGGCGCCCGCGAGCGCAGCCGGCTCAAGGCCGCGACCTGAGGGGTCAAGGCATATATGCCCTGGGCTAAGGAGCAGGACTGGATCCAGATCGCGATGGCCGGGCCCGGAAGAACTACAAGTAGCCAGGCCCAGCGGGGGCCTTACGAGCGCGGCGTCGAGCCGAGGCCGGCGAGCGAGCGCCCAGGGCGCATCCTGCGCTGGCCCGAGCGCGCACCGCCAATCCCCGACTGGAGCGTCTTCGACGGCGACTGCTTCCGCCTCGAGGACTTGCCCGGGGACTGCGAGGGCGACGACTTACGACCCTTGCCTCCAGGGGCTCCGAGACCCGGGCCTCGAGCTCACCGACGAGCAGAAGAACGTGCCCAGGCCGCCGGCGGGCCAGATCAACGAGATCCAGTTCCCGCGCGCCCTCGAGAACCGATTTTCGAGAGGTCGCGCGACAGCGCGCAGGCGCGCGCGGGGCGCCAAGTTCGCGGGCCAGTCTGCGGGCAAGTTGCCGCGCAAGTGGCGGCGCAGGGAGGCAGGGACTTGCGGCGGGGCCTCGCTCGAGCACTGGGGCCGCGGCGCGGCCGAGGCGAAGCTCGCCGGCAGGGCGCCGGAGTTCGGCGGGGTTTTTAGGGCCCAGATGCAATCGGAGAAGATTTGGAAGAAGAAGAAGAAGAAGGCCGAGAAGAAGGCGGGCCCCGAGGCCTGCAAGCCCCCCCCCCCCCGGCACGGCAAGGCGACCCGCGTCGCCGAGGGCGGGGGCCGACGAGGGCGATCGCAGCAGGGTCCAGGACCACTGGCGAGTCCTGGGCGCCGGGGGCACATGCTGTCTCCGAGCGCGGCAGGTGGAAATCGCGGCGATCTTCCAAATCGACAGCGTCGAGGCTCGGAGGCCGAGGAGGAGGGGCAAGGGGGGGGGGGGCGGGGGGGGGGGGGGGGGGGGGGGCAAGGATGCTGGGGGGGGGGAAGGCGTGGAATCCCAAGGAAGCCCATGGCCTTCCCGTGGAAGTCTGATACATTACCTGATGAATCCTGGCGGATGTCGAAACAAATCTATTTGAGGTCCGAAGAACTCCCATGGATCTCTTGAGGGGTCTTCTAAACGCCCTACAGAAACTTGTGGATTTCCGAAGGATGCCTATAGATTGCCTAAGGCACCCCATGGATGTCCGACCGATTCCTATAGATGTCCCGAGGCATCCTGTGGATATCCAGAGGGGCCCCATAAATCTCCCAAAGGGCCCGATGGGTTCACAAAGACATCCACTGGGTGCCCTACTGACTTCTATGGGTTCCTTGAGGAACCCATATGGATGTCCGAAGGAATCGTGTTGGATGTCCGCAGAAGTCCCATAAGTGTCATTCAATTTCGTATCGGCTTGTTCTCGGGATCCAGTGGATATAAGGGCTACGATGGGCTGCCGCCAGGATTCAATGGGCGTCCTTCGGAATCCCATGGGTTTCCCGAGGCGCCCAGAGGATTCCCTACGGGTTCTTCTGAATGCCCGAACGAATTCTGACGGTTCCCTTCCGAATTCCATGGGTGTCCTCTGGATCCCTGTTGGTTTCGTAACGATTCTGATCGCTGTCCTAAGGAGTCCTAAGGAATTCCTTCGGAATCTAATTGTTTTCTATGAATCCATGGGCGCCCTAAGGATTCCGATGGGTGCCCGGGGGAATCTGATGGGCTTGCCTACGTTCCGATGGATGTCCTACGAAACTTTATAGATATCCAGGCACTAGCATGGGATCCTCCGGAACCCGATTGCTTTTCTCAGGAAGCCGGCGGACTTCCTGAGGTATCTCACGGATTTATTTAGAATTCCAGTTGCTATCGTGCGGGGGCATGTGGATGTCCTAAGGAACCCAATGGACTTCCCAGGGGTCCGATGGATGTCCGTTGAAATCCAATTGATTGCGCGGAAATTGTTATAGATGTCCGAACGAATCCCATGGATGCCTCGAGAATTCCAATGCGTTTTGTTTTTTTCTGAATCTGATGATTTTTTGCTCAGGAAATCGACGGGCGCGCGCGGGAGGTCATGGATGCCTTGGGAAACCCCATCTCAAAACAGGACAAAACACATAAGCACAAAAGGGTTTTATTGGCTTTACGCCGGAAGGGGGCGTCGTTGAGGGGGTGCCTGGCACGGATGCGGGGATCGGGGGTGGCGGCTGCGTTTGGAGCCGGCGGCTTGCGCGGCAAATGCGTCGAGGCCGAGGCAGGCTGAGGCTGGGGCCGAGGCAGGCCGAGGCAGGCTGAGGCTGCGACTGCGAGAGGAGCAGAATTCTACAACTGGATGCCCACCTGAATCTTAAGGGGAATGCTTCCAGATATGCTTATGCACATCGCCGTTCGGTTGCTTTGCCGGGATAATTATATTCATCCGCCGCGCGGCCAACCGAGCGACTGTCTCGGCGCGCAGTGTTGGCTTCGCTTGCGCGCATCCTGGTTTCCTTCCGCTGCCTCCTTCGTTTCTTTCTCGCCCTCCTCTTATTGTTCCTCTTCCCCTGCTTGGCCTTGCCCCGCCCCCCCCCCCCCCTTTCCCTTCCAGCTCGGAGCTGTCGCCGCGCGCGAAGAGCGCGACCCAAAGGGCGTTGCTATAATTCCTTTGTGCACCACGAAGTCTCGCGCAATTCCTTTGTGCACGCTCTGGTTGCACTGCCGGCGCGGGGGCCGCGCAAAGGATTTCCCTGCGCGCGCGATCGTTTTCGCCCCCCCCCCCCCACCCCACCCACCCACCACCGCCACCACCGCCACCACGCACGCACACGCACGCACGCACGCGCGCGCGCACGCAAGAGCACGCGCGATTCCTTCGCGTAGAGCTTGCTTTCCCGCCTCGAGGAGCGCGCGGGGCCTGGCGCTGCAATCGCAAGGCCGCGGCGCCTGGCAGTGCGACGCAGCTGCGCCGGATACCGCGCCCAGAACGATCCCACGTGGATTTCTGTTCTTCTGCCGAAGTCGCGCTGGCAGCTGGCCAGCCACATCGGCGGCCCTGCATGCCCGCGCGCGCTGTTGCGTTCTGCGGCCGCGACGCTTGCTGCTGTCAACGGTGAACAAACTGACGTTGCACGGCGGCTTGGCAGTGCCAAGCCACCATGGAATGTGCGTTAGTAACGGTTATTGGGATCTCGTCGCCGCCGACAGCCTTGCCACACCATGCATGTCAACTACATCTTAGAGCACGGCCGTGCATCAACCCTGGTTCGGATCGCTGGGGATCCGGTGGCATGTGTGCACATGCGTGGCACCGTTGGTGGTGCCAAAACCCTTTGTGTGAACTTCCTTTGTGTGTGTTTTTTTCTGGCTCCAACCATCGCGCTCCTAAGGCGTCCGATGCACGTTCTAAAGCACCTTGAAGATTTCGGAAAGAAGCCCCGAAGTGTTGGACCAGTGCGTTTCATACCGCTGCAAATGAGCCGCCGCGCGGGTTGCTTTAGGAGTCCGATGAATTCTTGTCCAGGAGGTCGATGGGTTCGTGCGGAAGTTTATGGAGGCTTCCAGAAACCCGATCGAGTTCCTAAAACATCCGACGCATGCATGTCGCAAATGAGCCGCCGTGGGTTTTCGCGCATACACCATCGTAACTGCTTAAGGATAATCGGGTAGGGCTTTGCACAAGAAGTCCGGGGTCGCGGAATGAATTTTGTTTTGGAACACCCATCTTGGGGTTCCTCGACACCATTTCCCCTTCCTATTGAATGTCCAATGGGATCTCATAGATTTCCGATTGGGCCCAATGCGCGCCCTAAGCCAAAACCCAAGGAATCGCATGAACGCCCTAGGGAACCCGATGGGCATCCCCAGGAGCCCGCTGGATGTTCAAATGGATTCAATGATGTCCTAATGGGGGCCGATGCGTGTCCCAAGGAACCTTTCCTGACATGTACGGGAAGCGCGTGAAAGGGAAGAGTTGCGCAAGAATTTGCAGCAGCATCGTGGTATAATGTAATATAGGCGAGCTGTCCGAACGGTCACAAAAGGATACGTATGGACACGCGCCCCCAGAACGTTCACAGGCATCTTCCTGATTATCCCTCTCATTCCCCCGCACGAGGAGGACGACGGCGAAAGCGACAATCGTGGGGGGAGAGGGAGGAGGATGAAGAGGAGGAGGATGGGGAGGAGGAGGAGGAGGAGGAGGAGGAGGAGGAGGAGGAGGAGGAGGAGGAGGAGGAGGAGGAAGAGGAGGAGGAGGAGGAGGAGGAGGAGGAGGAGGAGGAGGGGGGGAGGAGGAGGAGGAGCATGAAGAGGAGGAGGCGGAGCAGGAGGAGGAGGAGGAGGAGGACCAGCAGCAACAGCAGCAAGAGCAGGAACAGAGGGCGAGGAAGGGACGGGGAGGAGGACGAGGATGAGGGGGAACAGGAGCAGGAGGAGGAGGAAGTCGAGGCGGAAGAGGAGGAAAGAAAAAGAGGAAGAACGAGATAAGGAGGAGGAGGAAATGGAGGAGGAGGAGGAGGAGGAGGTGGAGGAGGTGGAGGAGCAAGAGCAGGAGGAGGAAAAGGAGGACGAGGGGGAGGAGAAGAAGGATAAGGTGACGGAGAAGGAGGAAGAGGAGGAGGAGCAGGAGGACGATGAGGAGGAGGAGGAGGAGGAGCAGACCAGATGGCTTCGAGGGCCTGTTCGAAGGCATGTTGTAAGGGATGCCTCGAACGAACCGCTGAGTGTCCAACGAAAATGTTAAAAACACGTGAATGTTTCAATGTTTCGTTTCTTGGGCCATCTTGAGGGGTCATCCGAAATCGTTCCGAAACGATGCCTTACAAGAGCTGCGTCGACATCCCATGTGCTCGAGGATGTCTCGGGGGAAACGCCCAGTTTCGAGGATCCGAAACTTGGGCGAGCGATTTCACGATCTCAGTTGTTGGAGGATGTCTCGGGCGAAACGCCCATGTTTAGCAACATACGTCTTCAGATACGACCCCCAACTTCGCGATGGTGTGAGGATGTCTCGAGCGAACCGCTCATTTGGGGAGCCTTTTCCTATCATGAACGGGAAGCGCGTGAAAGGGACGAGTTACGCAAACAATTTGCAGCATCATCGCGATCACATATAATATAGGCGAGCTCTCCGAACGCACACAAAGGATACGTATGGACACGCGCCCTCCCCCCGAACGTTCACAGGCATCTTCCTGATTATCCTCCTCACTCCTCCGCATGAGGGCGACGACGGCGAAAACGACGACCGTGGGAGGAGGGGAAGGAGGAGGAGGAGGAGGAGGAGGAGGAGGAGGAGGAGGACCAGCAGCAGCAGCAGGAACAGAGGGCGAGGAGGGGGCGGCGAGGAGGACGAGGAAGAGGAGGAACATGAGCAGGAGGAGGAGGAGGACGACGACGAGGCGGAGGCGGAGGAAGGAGAAGGGGGAAGACCAGGAGCAGGAGGAGGATGTGGAAAAGCAAGAACAGGAGGAGGAAGAGGATGAAAATGAGGAGGAGGAGGAGGAGAAGGAGGAAGAGGAGGAGCAGGAGGAAGAGGAGGAGGAGGAAAGGAGGATGAGGATGAGGAGGAGGAGGAGACCAGATGGTTTCGAGGGCCCGTTCGAAGGCAGTTTGTAGGGGATGTCTCGAGCGAAACGCTGATTTGTCAACGGTCATGTTCCAAACACGTGGATGTTTCAACATGTTCGCTTCGTGGGCCATCTTGGCGGTCATCCAAGATCGCTCCGAAACGATGCCTTACGAGAGCTGTGTCAGCATCCCATGTTGTTCTGAGATGTCTCGGGTGAAACGCCCATTTTCGAGGATCCGAAAATCAGGCGAGCGAGCTCACTATCTCCATGTTGTGAGGATGTCTCGAGCGAACCGCCCATGCTTAGCAACAGGCGTCTTAAGATACGACCCCCAACTTCATGATTTGGCGAGGATGTCTCGAGCGAACCGCTCATGTTGGGAACCTTGCCTGACATGAACGGGAAGCGCGTGAAAGCGAAGAGTTGCGCAAGAGCTTGCAGTATCATCGTGCTCAGGCGAGCTCTCCAAACGCTCA
This sequence comes from Prorocentrum cordatum, assembly GCA_963575745.1. Taxonomy (NCBI): domain Eukaryota; class Dinophyceae; order Prorocentrales; family Prorocentraceae; genus Prorocentrum; species Prorocentrum cordatum. The sequence goes on along the minus strand of CAUYUJ010000336.1, from coordinate 959,486 downwards.
CGAAGGATACGTATGGACACCCGCCCCCCGAACGTTCACAGGCATCTTCCTGGTTATCCTCGCTCCTTGGCGCAAAAAGCCAACCCTGGACGGCGTTGCAACCAGGAAGGCTGACCTCCACCTTGCTGAGAGGGGAGGTGGAGGGGAAGTGGGCAACGGTCGGAGCGGCTGGTACCCAGCTGCCCCCGTGCCCGCCGCCCCCCGCAGGCACCCTTGCGCATCGGTCGCCAGGCAGCCCGTGGCCACCAATCCGTGCACAGGGGGGAGCACTGCCCGAAAGGGAAAAGGAGGGGGGGAGAAGGGCAACGGCGGCAGGGGGAACCCCAAGGCTCGGGTTCCACGGCAGGCAGCGTAACCTGCACCCCCCGCCGTCCGCGCCCAGTACTCCCGCAGGCAGCACCCGCGCAACGGACAAACAGGGGCCCGCGAGGACCACCCCAGCCGTGCACAAGGGCCCACCTTGCCCGCAGAAGAGACAAAAAGGCCAGGGCAAAGGGGACCAAATGCTGGAGGACCCCCAAGGCTCGGGTTCAAGGCAGGCTGCGTAACCTGCACCTCCGCAGAAGGAGGCCCAACCCCCAGACAACGCCCACTGCGCAGGACGACACACGTGCAACGCACCTTCCCAAAAACTGGGGTGCCTGATACACGTGCAGGACGCGCACGTACACGCTCGCTCAAATGCAGACGGGCGTCTCAGACCGAGACACAAAGCTCACCCCTGGTGTAGCAAACGCCAGGACGATGAGCAGGCATCCCAGCCAACGCCAGAGAAGAGAAAACAACGAAGCCCCTGGGGCAAAGCAACGGTCAGGGCCGAAACAACCCCCGTGCCAAACCCAGGGACTGATCACTGCACACGTGCGGCGCACCTTCCCCCACACCTGGGGTGCCTGATGCTCGTGCAGACGCGCACACATCTAAACGACACGCAGAATCACCCTCGGTAGGCATCGCCCAGACGACTCGGCAGAATGGCAACGGCGGCAGGGGGAACCCCAAGGCTCGGGTTCCAGGGCAGGCAGCGTAACCTGCACCCCCCGCCGACCGAGCCTATAGCTCCCACAGACAGCACCCGCGCAACGGTCGCCAGGGGCCCGCCGGGGCCACCCAGCCGTGCACAGGGGCCCACCTGCCCGAGAAGACTAAGGGCCAGGGCAGAGGGCACACTACTGCATGAAGAACCCCGGGGAACGGGTGCAGGCAGGCAGCGTAACTAGCATCCACGCCGATACACGTGCAGCGCACCTTCCCCCATTGTGGGGTGCCTGATACACGTGCAGGTCTCGCACAGACAACACACACAAACGCATACGCGGAAATAAGACCGAGACAGCACTCACCCCTGGTGTAACGAGCGCCAGGACGATGAGCAAGGATCCCAGCCACGCCTGAGAGGAATGGCAACGGGGAACCTGAGCAAAGCTACGGTCAGGGCAGAGAAACCCCCGTGCCAAGCCCAGGAACAGGTCGTAACATACGTGCGGCGCACCTTCCCCACAATTGGGGTGCCTGATACCCGTGCAGAAGCGTTCGCACCCGTGCGTACACAAAGTCTCAAGGCGACGCCAGGACGATTCGGCAAAACTACCCCTGGTCTAACAAACGCCAGGACGATAGCAAGCTCCATCCCTGGTGTGGGCCTGGCACTCAGCCGGGCACCGGGGCACCCAGCCACCGGCCACCGGAATCCTGGGGCACCGGGCGCCCCTGGGCGCCCCTGGGCACCCGGGCACCAGGCCACCGGCCACCAAATCGGCGCCCTACCTCGTTTTACCATATGAATCCGCTAGGACCCCTACAGAGGCAAGCTCTGATTGGGAAATTTTGATATTTCAACATCTCCCCAACAGATTTCCATCGGAATCATATGCATTTCTTATGAGATCTCATGGATTTTCCGCAGGAATCGCATAGATGTCGTCCGGGTTCCTATGGATATCTTAAGGCATCCTCTGGATTTCCATCGGATTACCTATGGATAGCCTAAGGAATCCGATGGACGTCCGAAGGATCTTATGGATTTCGAAATGGAATCCAATCGATTCCCTTAGGTCTCCACTGGACGTCCTGAAGAACCCAAAGGGTCACCATGAGATCCCGATGGGTGTCCCAGGACATCTCATGGGTTTCCATCGGATTCCGATGGATGGCCCGTGGTGTCCCGTTGAGTGAGATCGATATTGAGATCGATATTGAGATCGATGTGGTGCCCCGAGGTGTCCCGTGGTGTCCTACTGTGCCTTCTTGAGTGAGATCGATAGTGAGATCGACAGGTGTCCCGTGGTGTCCCGTGGTGTCCCGTTGAGTGAGATCGATACTGGGATCGATGTGGTGCCCCGAGGTGTCCCGTGGTGTCCTACTGTGCCCTCTTGAGTGAGATCGATAGTGAGATCGACAGTCCGAC